>DWKW01002023.1:0-11603 GCA_018250115.1 Doberes anticus
TGCCGTAAAGCAGCAGTGTGAGAACTGCTGTGTTTCGGTTTGAAGGGTGTGGTTAGGCAGAAGACACTGGACAGGAGACATTCCAACTTAGTCCTCAGGAATAGCAACGCATCCACAAACAATCTCAGATGTGGATGTCAATAGGCTGCAGGGACCACTTAACATCAGGTGGCCTGTATGTTTGTTTGCTATTCTCTTAACATTAAAAACAAAAAAAAAATGAATTGTGCTATCCGATGATACGATAATCTCTAGTTTCTTTAAATAAATGCTGTCTATATTTAAATTTTGTGTATCTTAAATATGAATCAACTGATAAACTTATATGATTGTGATACATTTTTACATAGTATTTTGATAGAAGGTATACTTATGTACAAAATGTGTCAGCAATATAATTTAATTGTATATTATGATATAAACTTTAGAGACACATAATTATAAAAGATTAATATATTTAAAATAAACATATATTCTCCATCGACATACGTAGGTACATACATTTTTAAAGTCAAATAACATATAAACTAAGCCATCTTAGTTTATATGTTATTTTACTGCACATGGCACAGTACAGACTTAGATAAGCAGTCAGAAGATGTCGCGAGCACGGCAATAACATATTGACTGGATAAAAACATTTCTATGAGTTGCTCCAGTAATAACATTGAAAAATACATAAAAATGCAATTGAAAACATTTTTGTTCAGCAATTTGTTGACAGGAGTGTTACTGCAGAAAATGGTACGAATTAAATTTTTGTATCCAGTTTGAACTCAACTGTAATATCATACTTCTGAAAGAATTCAAATAAAGAATTGAGATCGATTTACGTTCGAGTGTTTTCAGTGTCTTTATGAGTATCTGGTTGCTTGCGTCACAGAAAAATAAGAGAATTTTAAAACAATAAAATTTATCAATAATATCACCCATGTTATGTAGTTCACGTTATGTAGGGTCGGAAAAATTAGGAGAGCCGACCCTATGTAACGTGAGAATGCGCTAAGACAGAGACAATAATTTCACCCATGTGATCATTTAAAAAAATAAATGACGTTTTAATAATTCAATTTGTTTGTTTTAATAATTCAAGTTGTTTAAGCGACCCAGTTTTACGTAAAATTTGTGATTTATTGCAATAAGAAGAAGCCAGACTAGCTATGGTAATGTGAAAATTAGAAAATAATGAGTAAAATATCCCAAAAACTTTCACACTCTATCCAAGCACAGTTCCTTTTCTGTTATCGTATATTTTAAAGTTTATTCACGATCCTGCAACTCGATTTATATCAGTCAGATCATGTGCGGAATACGCAATTTTCATTTCTTACGAAATAATCGAATCCAGTTAGTACTCATTTGAAGCACCGCCCAATTCGAAATCAATGCACTAACTTTGATTTTAAGAATACGAATTGACATGAGTTTTATGAAAATTCGATTGATTTGGAACTCGTACACGTCTGCCTACAGATTTTAGGTGATAGTTAACTAGTGTAGTTACTTACATGGTATACATTTTTATTCTGGGGTTTTGTTTTATTTCCCAATACTAGGCACTGAAGCCCCTCACTTCAATTTAAGATGACCTGGAGCGGATTGGTATTATTAGGTATTTGGCTAAAGATGTTAAAAGCATATTAATGGTAATTGACTGAAGTTTTTTTTTTGGTTTATTATTATTATATGGAACTCTAAAGCCACGGTGGTGAAACAGAATATTGTAGAAGGCAGAATTCGCTCCACACGAGATAAGGGGAATCGAGGCCGACATAAGCAAACGGCAATATCGCCCGGAACCGGGAATAAAAACATTTCGGCCGGAGCGTCTGTGGCGATTCGCCAGTTCTCAGCGACAACACAATAAGGACGCGTCGCTGTCGAAAGCAATCAACCCGTGTTCACTTCGCCGTAACCAATTTTATACGGTACTCGTACAAATGCTATTGGAAACACTTTGAACGTTTGGCAATTGGTATGAGATTGCTGGTTACAACAAATGTCTGAGCCGTGTAAAGTTAACTTGGGCTGAAAGAGTCTTTGTAACGCGATTATTGTTTGTTTTATGATAATGATTTGTCTCTTTATATGTCACAATCTAACATGAATATGGATTCCGGAATTTCAGACATGTAAGCAGTAGTAGCTTATTTTTAAGTAATCAAATATATTAAATAGCAAGAACTACGGAACTTCTCAAGTTGTCAACTTGGAAGAATCACGAAACCCCGAGGAATTACTGTGAGTAAAATTAATAAACGAACCCCACGAGCAATATCTTGTAGATATTTGAAACTAATTTCAGTGTCTTGTCGACTGCGACGAAAGCGTAACTTAATGATTGCGCGCTGCTCACCGAGAGGCTATATTCTATTCGACGGCAAATTGAATTTTCGAAGAGCTATTAGACCACACCGCAACGTTTCGTCTCGACTACTAAGCGTATAATACTACAGCATTTATACAAAGCTGTGGCCCTGTATAGTACTGTAAATACGTGTTTGATTGCAGAGCACTTTCCCACTTAGTAGCAACAACGTAAGTTTTGTTAAACTTTCTACGAATGAGCAACTTGTTCGCCGTTTACAACCACGCCAAAACAACCTCGATACTCAACAACTTCAGATTCAAATCGATATAATTTATTCGTTCCTTGACAGAGCAAGATTTTTCCGCTTTATTCGTGCAATACTCGAGGCGGCGGGAGGCAAATTGGATGGGATTGCGACATATCTTGGCTGGCGGCAAACCGTCGAAATGCGGGGGTAAGATCACATTTCGCCTACTATTGCCTTGGCAGCGAACTCTTATAACAGCGCAAGTACACGAGCATTTTCCGGGAACAAACATTTGACTGAAATTTTTACTGATCCTAAGTTATGCTGATATTTACGAAGTTTTCTGCTACTGTAGTAACAAAACTTAACATATACTTTGTAAATTATTGTTAAACGAACTAAGTATTAAACAAGCAAAGCAAATAAAAACAAGCAAATGATTTTCTGAATTATGAATATCATAAAAAAGAACCAGTGTAAACAAGTTTACATCTCGAATCAGTGACACGTGCCCTTTTCATATCCATCACAATGGGAACCTTTATAATCCCTTAAGTTACATTGAAAGTGAGAAGTTACATTTTATGTACATAAATCTCGTGAATGCGCCATTACTTTCATGAATGGTATAGAGAACGATAGGTAGATAATATGAAAAGGCTCTATGGCAAGCTCTTCGGCATTTTATTTTAATATCGTGTCGACTGCACGCTTCCGACTATCCACATTTCTCTCCGTCCTATCCCACTTTATCCCTTGCAATATTCAAGCGCATTGTGAATCACGAGCTTCCGTCTACCAACTCTCACAGTAATCACGGATTTGTACAAGATCCTCTACACTTTAATTCAGTGCGCCAATAAAAGATGAGCCATTTCTCGATAAAAGTTAAATTATTTTCTATTTTTACATTTCAAAAGGGGCTTGAAAAATTCAACACGGCGGATCATAATATTTTTATGAAGGCAATGAAATTGCAAGAAAAATACACCAAAAGTAAACCTTAAGAAGATACACCTGACATTTTTGTGTCTTTCCTCACTTTTTTAAGTCCATATATACATATAAACTTTTATACTTCCTTAAATAGAAAGCTTAAACTTGAGAAAGTCTATTTTTGCTGGTGACTTTCTTCAACATAGCAAAAGAATTTTATATAATATAATTTTATAATAGTGTAAACAACCATTTTTGCAAACTCGAAATGGATTGTTTTTTTTTACCCAAGTCTAGGGAATATGGCAGATGAAGAGTCAACTGAAACCTACACATTCGGATAAAAGCTTCTATTTAACATTTCTGTGCAACGTAGTGATGGAATAGTGCTTTACCTTCACGTTACTTTCCACACCTTTTATTTTTTATTTCATTACGTATTTTGTTTTTATGAATGAGCCGTAACAATAAACGGCGATCGTCTGGCCCTTTTCGTCACTGAACAATCATAATGATACCTTTATTTTGTAAATGGACACAGAAATTTTAAATTTCTTCGCAGGTGGGGTGGATGTTATTTTCCTCGTCTTACTTTTACTTTTCTGTCGGTATATTTACATCTCATTAATCATTACGAAATATTCGAAAAAATGTATAAGATGTGTTTCAATTATTTTCTTTGAAATGACAATTTTTGTTCTTACTGTTTGCAGACATTCGCAAAATCCAGCGCTACAGTACCGCACCGTATTTTTTTTTGTCACAGCTATGCAACGAATCGTAACGAATTTGATAAACTTATTTTTGTTATCTTTGGTAGAATATCTTATCTTATTTAGTATCTTATAGGTCTTTAGTGATGGTTTTGCTTTGTTTAAGTCAATGTTTCTTAATCTGTGGTCCGCGTACTATTGGTGGTCTCTGACTGAACTTGGTCCGCGAAGTGATCATGTACTTATTAAGTAAATGACAAAAACGACATCGGGGCGAGGCGCGGGTGTGCGGCAAGCGATTCGCTCGATTCGTTCCGTACGCCTTTGTTTTAGATAGCCAACTACATTGGTCGTTGTGGCTACCCCTTCTTCTTGATAGTCAAGTTGAAAGCAAGCAAGCAGGATATTTTACTAAAGTAGACTGTAGATTAAAAAAAACTAAATCTATAGAAAAAAATTGGCCGAAACATCAAAAACAAAGAAAACAATTGGGTTTGTATAATTTCTCTGACATCGGTAAATACTTAATTTAGTTGTAGTGTAGCATGTAGTAGCAAAATAGATTTACAAGTACTAGCTTACCAACTTGTGGTGTATGCTCGTAACTGGTTTATAAAAATTACGTTGATAAACGTTAATATTGCTTTAATAGTCAATTCGAATTCTTATATTTGTAAGAAAATACTGCTTTAAATTGTAGCGATGTTAAGTTAATAAAACCACGAGCACAAGACGAGGAGGGAGGAACTAAAAAAGGTAGAACTAAAGTAAATTGTAGAAAGCCGCAAAAGTGCGAAAGCTCGGTATTAAAAGGGAAAATTTATTTTAGTCCTCGACTAATGGTTAGGTAAACTGTTTGAGATAAGTAAACGTCTCGCGTATTTCACGCGTGTTGGTTCAGCGACGAAGTCGGAGATGAGGCGCAGCGCGTTGACAACTCGAGTGGCAGTTTACGTACGTTTTATGCATTTTGCGAGAAAGCAAAGCCCGGAAGAGCCACGCCGATAGCATACATATTTAGCACAGCTGCATTTAGACGTGTGAGATCACCCGCGCACTAGCAATTCGTACATATTGTGCAAGGATGGACCTATTACGCCGTTACAGAGTGCAAGCTCGATCACTGCGTTTTATGAACTCGATAAACTATATAATGCAGGACGATAGTAAAGTATATGTGCGAAGTATATATATCTTGCTATAACATTTCTGATCGTGTTATAGCAAACACTAAAGATTGATGTCGCAGTCGAGGAAAATATCAACTGTGTAAAGTTGAGGCAATTAATGGATGCATGCTCTCGGGAAGCAACTGGCTCGACTAGTCGGCTAGCCTAGGCCAGCTGTAGAAGCCTGATTTATCGTATATTCTAACTTCCGGCTCAGCCTCGCTTTGATAGTACCAATACAAACTTGTCTCTGCAACTGTAAACTCCCTCGGTCGTATAATTAGACAAACACAAGTTGCATATCGCATGTAAACAAGATGTTAAATTGTATTATATAATTGTAATTTTTTTTATGTAAATTAATGGAAAAGTATTCTTATTAGATGACGTTACAAGAATGTATATTATATACATATGTATTGGCATTGTTGACATGCTTTTTTGTAAAAATACATCGTAACATACCGTGGTGAATGAACCTTAACTGATAAACCTTAACTGAAAAAAATATATTTATGATGGATAAGACGAACGACGGGACAATATATGCCTGTATAGCTGTCTCATCATCTATACACGGAAGAAAAATCGAATCTCCGAAATAAGTTTCTAAACTAATAACTAATTGTGTCACAGAAGTAAAACTGAACCTCAAATATAAGGTTCCATACAAATAACAAATATTGTGTTTCGAAATTGTAACTTACATGAGAGTTCACGTTGTTGGGTGGGTGATTGCGCGTCGCGTCGCTGGCGAGAGCCGACAGCGGTAGCCGTGGCTTGGTGGACAACACGTTGGTACGAGGTGATGAAGCACATTTTACTGCAGCCTGCCGACAAAATGTAATATTTAAACAAAATTCTTTAAGATAAATGAGTAAAATATAATAAAAATAAAATTAAGAATTATAGACAGTAACGCACTCGTTAATACCCTTAATTAATGTTACACGCATCCAGTAAGAACGGCAGTGAGTTACCATTAAGTTATCACGTAATCGTCACATAAAGTTATCGAAGATCATTATTCAGATATTCTTGTGGAAGAAATCTGCATTATTTTATAAATAACGATAACATTAAATTGCAAACTGTCTAATAACTTTATCGATGGTGGTACAACGAAAAGTACAAAAAATAGTAAAAAAAATATGAATGTAAATAATTATCGGGTACCAACGGATCACGTAAACTGAACTTTTCACCAACAATTCCACAAAGAGGTCGTCGAGCAGTGAAGTGCAACTTATAGCAGTGTGTCGACAAAATTGTAACACATTCTAAACAGTTGAGTGACAGCAGACTAGTGACATCATCCGCTTCAATTGTATGAACGTTTTCATACTTTACATTTGTCAGTCTATGAAATTGAGTCAAAAGATAACACGCTATTGTCATCATTACTGTACGAGTTTCATGTTCAAATCATATTTAAATGCTTTTTTGTGTAGATATATCTCTATGGATTAGCTTGTTTTATTTGAAAATTTGAAAGCAGCAATCCTAAATAATTAATAAATTCAAATTGGCATAGGCGGCAGAATTTTTTTTTCGTTTTAATTTTAAATATACTAAATAAAAGGATTGTTAACAAAGGTAAGGCCGCACGCACATGTATGATCACTGTTTGCCCGCATCAAATAGTATACGTACGTACATACAAGCAGGTATGACGGTACATTATGAAGAAAAGATCCGCAAAACAAGCCAGAATAATATTATGGTTCGGATTTAAGCTGTCCTTCCCACGGGAGCGTAGCCGCCGGCGGGAAAATAACTAGCCCTATTTCTGCGTATCTGTGATAACTTTTTTATGAGATTGAAATGAATTGTATAAAATCTTTTGTGGAAGTCGCATAAAGATCTCTCCAGAGCTTTGTTTTCGTCGCAAACCTCGCTCCTACAGAGATTTATCTACCTACTATTATGAAATTGTAACGAGGCCATGTCAGTACAATGAAGATATTTTTGAAATACTGACTGATATTAACTATTAAGACATATAAAATCTATTTTGTTGCTTGCCTATGACAGGCAACTTCTTCATAAATTGTATTGAGACTTTCACAGCTTAAAATCATGTAGATATACAGCCATAAGTTTGACCGATCCAGTAGAAACAGATATCTTTGGTATATACATAATTACACAATATATATAGAAGTCAAACTGTACCACAACTATGCGACGTCATATACGGTACTCGGGAGGTCGATAAAAGCGGATATGATATTTTTCAAACACCGGCGGAAGTCTAGTCTGTAATAAAATGGAAGTTTTCCTTAGTCGGGATATCGCTACTCCTGAAAAAAAATTCTTGTTATGGAGCAACAAGTAAACACTGCAGTTTTCTGGAATCCATACGTTATTGTAAAACTACTTACGTACAAACTAGCTTTTGCTGGAAATCTGATATAACAGTAGTTTTGTAACCAAACTTCTATATTGATAACTATTCTGAAAGAGTCCTTTATAAAATCTAGAAATAATTGTGATTTGAATTATATCGAAAGTTAGGAATTAACGGACTTTTTAATCTGGCTTTCTTACATGGAATATTAATAACAATTAACTTACCTAATAACAAATTATATAAACGTTACTTCGTAAACTATAAATAGATCGAATAATTTCTACAAAAAACCGATAATCTCATAGTATTGAAGTATCGTTGTTCCGAAGAGGTCTCGAATAATTAGCATCGGTCAATAACTCAGTGGGCCGGGTTATAATCACCTGCCTACGTACGCGGTCACACCTCGCCGACGACCCGCCGACTACGACCATTCCCAGTAATTGCTCCACCAACAACAAATTAATCACTAATGTGACAGCTACGATACTACAATTATGACAAAATAATAGCCTCTTAACGACTCGTTACAGTGGA
Source organism: Doberes anticus (assembly GCA_018250115.1). Classification (NCBI taxonomy): domain Eukaryota; kingdom Metazoa; phylum Arthropoda; class Insecta; order Lepidoptera; family Hesperiidae; genus Doberes; species Doberes anticus. The sequence continues at coordinate 8,267 of DWKW01002023.1, forward strand.
CTCTTACGTTCCACTTTACATAATTCTAACAGTCATAAAGTAGTGGAGAAGTTTCTCTTAGAACACGTATGCATTATTCATGGACTAAGTGTTATTAGTACTATTGAATTAATTAAAATATTCGTATGTTTATTGCTGTTTAAACATCTAGTACATTAATTGAATTAAGTCGAAACTTTATCCTGTCCAACAGCGTACTTGTAGTCAGTCCCACTTGGAACAAATGACTTCAAGTCGTAAAATGGCATTAAAATTATATGCTAGTATGTGATAAGCTTTGTTATAACATTTTCAACATGCAGAACATCATTTTAATGGTGGAATTAAAAGGCTTATCGCCTGTCGTACAGAATTTTAATGCTGTTTTTACGATCTCAGGTCCCTTTTTGTAAATGGATAATAACGCTGATCAAGACTTCAATACAATTAAAAATGGGACAACAAAATGGACATTGTTGCAAGTACTCGAAAATCATAGTGTAACTGCCTTAAAGAAGCATAAAAGAGTATAAAAATGAACAAACAAACACACAACAGCCCTCGTTAATTTCATGGTTCCGTCGACAACCCTAATGTTTTGAGTATTAGCAATATTGTGGTTAATCATTTAGAATCCGGGTCGGACGTCTGCGCGCAAATTGCATTCTGTTTTTAATCTGTGGCGGAGCCCGGGGCTCGAGCGTGAACTTCAATTTGCCGGAGCTGTTTAATTAACAGCGACACGGCGGGTCATTAATTAAGTCATCAGACAAGCGAGCGTTAGAGCGCAGTGGATTAGACACCCAACAGTATAGTAATGAGCGATAATGTTGCCTCCAAATCCGACATAGAAATAATTCTCAGTAACTTATCGACAATTTAAGCTTTAGATTCAATTTATGAATCAGTGTTTCATCTAGTAAACTAAGGGTAAAACTATAGTCGTATAAAGAGTTGATATTGTTTCTATACTAGACTTCCGTTCCGATGTAAAAGATATCCATTTTAATTAACCTTTCAAATGTATGACGACACTCACAACAGAGAAGTCAAGCTGTATAAGAAGTCCTGCTTATCATTCGTGTCCAAAAATCGTTTACCAAGATTCAAGCTATCCCTAAACCACAAATCCGTTCAGTTGTTTTCGCGGGATAAATGCACAAACATCCATTCATTCTCACAATATAACGCGTTTACATATATGACGAGAAGGATTTCAGTCCAAACTTCTTCAGGAATACAGGGTTTAAATTTATTTCGTTTGTAATTTTCAATTTAGTAACATATATTTTTTAATATGAATAATAACTGTATGTATGTACCGTACCGATATATAAAGTAATTAAATAGTTACTTATATTACTTGGAATACTTGAGGGCTGAACAAGTGGAACGCTTACGGAGAAAGTATCATAACAAGTATCTCTGTATTATGATAACAATTTACATAGATGCCCATGTTGTATATGCCCAAGATATAATGTAATAAATGTGATAAAAATTGAATTGAGGAATATATGCAGGCATTATGATTTTATTTTAAATATACATCATATAGTATAGGATACATCGGTTACAATAGTGTAACAGAGTAAATTTATAATAAATATAGAATCACCACTTCGAATTGGACTGGCGTAGTTAAGCAGATAATTATAAAGTTCAGTTTTAAAGAAGAATTTTTATTGACAAGTAAGTAATAATATTACCAAAAAGCAGATAAATCAACAAAACGATCATATTACTGGTTATAGAGATTCAATCACTAAAATTTTTTACAAGCACGGCAAGTTTGTTATGTCTACGGAAGCAAATATACTAGCATATCATTACGTAAAAGAAGTTAGTAATTGATTAGATTCAAATTGTTCAATTGTTCCTTCAGTAGAGCCGAAAGTAATTAACTCACTTTGAAACTCAGAAGCGCTTTTCATGAGCACAAGCTTTCCACCTGTAACTAATCTCTTTAACTAATAATACTAGGTTCATTTTAAACAACATTAAGAGAGATTTAATTAATTATTTTAAACAACATTTAATGTAGAGTACCTTGATATAATACAAGCACCACTTCAAGAGTAACTCATATCTGTAGAAATCAATATGTATATGAACTAAACACAAGAAAGTTTTCAACGTCGAGTAACGTAGTCATTACTTTAAATTTAAAGGAATCTTAATATTTACTAGTTTATTAGTATTTAAAGTACAATTTAAACCAAAAATGATTGACAATCTATCATTGTATTATTATTTGACAACCGCAGTTTAGTGATTTAACAGTAATATTGTAATCGTATTATAATACTAAAAGGGCTTCTGACCGCGACATAGTCGCTGCATGAGTGAAAAATGTCCGAACCCGAGTACAGCCGCGTATACCACACCTGCAATTAGTACCTTTGGCCGAGTTAACCTTTATAAATTATTTTTAACTGCGAAAGTCCCATTAAAATCCATTCAATAGTTTCTGCGTGATTGGCAAAGGAGACACAAATGGTCGATATAGACACGCCAGAATAAGTTTTCAAACTTATCAGAAATAACCACCCATTGTCCGCAAACCCCCACTTGGCCATAGTGGTGACCTATAGCATAAACTGTTTCATCTCTGAGAGAAGACTCATGCCCAGCAGTGGCACAATAAAGGGTTGATGATAACCAGCCGTTAGGATGATGTTTAACTTGCCAGTGTTAAATAAATTAATAAAGAGTATACCTTAACTATGTAGATAACATAGTTAAGGTATACCCGTAATTGGTAGATAGATAATTATATATTACTAGCTGTTGCCCGCAACTGCGTTCGCGTGGTCTCCAAAACTGTCTCTCACACACCAAACACACTACCTCTAACAGAGTACAGTTATACAGAGAGAAAGGGAGATTAGTGCAGGAGGATTCTTCTTTCCATTTTGGTCCCATGTTCTGAACTGATGATGATGAGAAAACTATTCAGTTCCTTTATTCATCATATTCCTGAGCGTAGTGTGAGCTAGACCTTGTAACATAGCAACAAAAATAACTAACAACTTTGCCCAAAAAAAGATAGTAAGAAATCATCACACGGAACCATTATCGGGATCAGAAGAGAAATATATGTCATCATACAGAAACATTTTATCGGGTTAAGGAGTCCCAAGATACACTTTTTTTGCTCCAAATATTTATGCATTCGTTTTTACATGTACCACATTTGGTCACAGCCGAATCTAAAAGACATAAAATCATCCCATAGCATCCCACAGGTAATTTTTTTCGGGATAAAAACTATCCTATTGGTTGATACAGGTTCCCTTCTAACCATATGCCAAATTTCATGAAAATCTGATAAGTAGTTTTAGCGTGAAGGAGTAAC
>DWKW01002024.1:0-11602 GCA_018250115.1 Doberes anticus
CGTATCGTCGAGGTGTACGCCGTATATAAGGAGACGAAAAAGGCAATTTTGCCCTGGAAGGAGCTATAGGACAAGATCAGTACAGTAATGATGGTGGTAGTCTTATTTCGAAGGCTCGCCTGCGGCGGCACCACCGCTGCACCTTTTTCTGCCGTAAAGCATCAGTTTGAGAACTGCTGTGTTTCGGTTTGTAGGGTGTGGTTAGGCAGAAGACACCGGACAAGACGCGTTCCAACTTAGTTCACATGAGTAGCAACGCATCCCCATACGACCTCAGATAGGACTCCCGTCTTAGTTGATGTGGATGTCCATGGGCTTCAGTGACCGCTTACCATCAGGTGGCCTGTATGCTCGTTTGCTATTACCATAAAAAAAAATCTCTTCACAGATACCCACGACTCCCACCGTACGCTGATTAACCAAGGGAGTTTTCGTAGGTAGGAATCTCACGTACCTACCACCACGTAGGTACTGTTCCTCCACGCTGGGATCTATGAAGGTTAGATTGCCAAAGAAAGAAAAGATTTCGATAAAACTTAACGTTAAAAATGTTAGGAGTTTTTGTACTTTAATTCATAATTAGGTGTTATTCATAAAATGAAAGTTAACAGTAACAAAATTAATTAAGAACATCTAAGGAACTTCGAGAGATTCGGATATTATTTATTTCTTTGTTAATAGAAAATAGTTATTAAGATCCTTGTAAACTTTTAGTTTGATTAACACAAGTTTTATTATTAAACATGTAAAATTTTGTTATATTTTACTCATCATGAAAATTTATTTGCTACTATTCTTGTTCTATTTTAACATAGACTTCAAAAGTGTAGTATTCATACAGTATTACGAACTGTGGAAGAAAGAACGATTTTTTTAAATCTTACCGGAATAGCAAACGACCATGCGGGTTCCCTGCAGTTAAGCAACCAGTGCAGCCCATGGACATTCACTTCGAACCTCAACTACGCTGCCTTAAACTTCGGGATAAGTCCTCACACTGCTGCTTTACGCCTGAAATGGGTACCGCCGCTGGTGAACCTTCTATATACGTACAGACATAAACTCACGCGTCTTCCATTGGGATCGGCAGAGACCAACGAACGCCAAATTCTACGGTACATATATACTTCTTTCGCTTCTTCATTGGCCTGATGTTAAGTGGTCACTGCAGCCCATGGACATCCACTTCAAACCTCAACTAGGATTGAAGTCCTATCTGAGGTTGTATGTGGATGCGTTGCTACTCCTGATCGCTAAGTTGGTGTGCCTCCTGTCCAGTGTTTTCTGCCTAACTACAACCTTCAAACCGAACCACAGCAGTTCTCATACTGCTGCTTTATAGCAGAAATAGGTACAACGGTGCCGTCGCAGCAGGCGAGCCTTCGACATCAGGCTCTACAACCATCATCAATTGTTTAAGTAGAACTTAACCCAGTTTGACGTAAAACATTTTGGACGTCAATTATATCTGGATTTTTTTTATTCATGCGCAGCGACTTTGCGGGCGAAAATAGTAATTCATAGATAGGTTTCGTGAGTGATAGCGTAATGGTTAAGAATCTCGACCTCCCGCTTCGGTGGGGTCCGGGTTCAAATCCCGGTACGCATCTCTAAATATCGAAATTATTGTTTATAATTGTTTCTAAATTATGTGCGTATTACAAATTAATCGTCACGTGCTTTATCGGTGAAGGAAAACATCGTGAGGAAACCTGCACGCCTGAGAGTCTCCATAATGTTGTCAAAGACATGTGAAGTCCTTAATCTGCACTGGGCCAGCGTGGTGGACTACGGTCTAAGCACTCTCACCTTAAAGAGAAGACCCGTGCCCAGCAGTGGGAAAATGATGGGTTAATGATGATGATGAAAATGTTCCTCTGACTCACTTCCTCTGCACCTAATTGCAATGGAAAAAAACGGTTTTTGCGCATTGAACACGCATTTTATGATTGTTTGCAAGTAGATATACATAACTGTTTACAGCTCATGTAATCGTTGTTAATCTTAGTTTTCAGTAACTTGGATTAAGTACTTATAAATATTTTCGCCTTGTACATGTAATTTTCGTCAATATAGAGATTAAGGGGATTACAAAATGAGGAGGTTATTAAGTATTCGTGTGTTTTAATCCCAATGCGGAATGGTTTAACTAGCCTACTAGCCGATGCCCGCGACTTCATCCGCGTGGATTTTGGTTACGTTAAGTTAAGTTTAACTGTTTTCACGAAATCATCCTACAATATTCGTTATTCTATGTGATGATACTGTATATGTTCTGTGTGTTAAGTATAATCCAAATCCGCCTTTTGGCTAACTTGTAAATGAGTAACAAACATAAAGAAATATTTACATCACCCATTATGGTCGCACTGCTGGGCAGGGTCTTCCCTCAGAGATGAAGAGTTAGGTCATAGACCACCATGATGGCCAAGTGCGGATTGGCGGACTTCACATGCCTTTGAGAACTTTATGGAGAACACAGGCGTGCAGGTTTCCTCACGATGTTTTCCTACACGTTTAAAGAGAGTGGCAATTAATTCATAATACGCACATAATTTCGTAAAATTTTCAATAGATAATATTTCAAGAAACCTTCACATTTATAAAGATTATTAGGATCACATTATTAGGATTTTATTTATTTATTTATTTATTTATTTATTTATTATTAAGGAAAACTTACAGCTATTTACAGAAATCATTAGAGTAAAAACAATGAGTAAATAAGGCCAATTACAAGTTTTCGCATATAGCACAAAGAATATAAGTAACAATATAGGGCGTATAAATATAAGAACATTAGAAAAAATTTAAGCTCATTTTATGCTTTAAGGCGGAAACGTTGGTGTTAAATATGTCAATATCAAGGGTTTGGGCTACAATGTTCAGAGACCTGCTCGCTCTTATAAAGTAAGAATTCGACCTATACTTAATATACCTATACGACCTGTATTTAATCGATTTAACAGCAGAACAGCATCCATCTATATCCAAATATGAACCTTAATCCAATATGGTCCCATCTAATTGCATCCGCCGACAATATAAGGGTTGTATTGACACGAAGTTGGCCAACCCTTCTGTTTGCGATTATTGTTTCCTTGATTCCAGACCGAAGCTAATTAATTTACTCCAGCCAAGAGGAGGTTCAGACGAGGAACGGTTGAACGCTCCTTCAGATGTAGCTCTTCAGATGTATGGCGAAGGCTCGCTTGCGGTGGCACCCGTGCAAAAATTTCTGCAGTAAAGTAGCAGTGTGAGAACTGCTGTGTTTCGGTTTCAAGGGTGTAGTTAGACAGAAGACACTGGATAGGAGGCAGTCCAAGTTAATCGTCGGGAGTAGCAACGCATCCACATACAACCTCAGATAGGACTTCTGTCCTAGTTGAGGTTTGATGTGGTTGTCCATGAGCTGCAGTGATCACTTAACATCGGGTGGCATGCATGCTCGTTTGCATGCACGTTTGAATAAAAAAAAAAAATTATGGCGGTAGAATCTTATGTCGTGATCTTTCACTACGGCGAAGAATTAATTTTTATATTTTAGAAGAATCCTATGGCATAACGATGGTGGCAGAGTCTTACGCCGGAGGATCGTATGCTACGGTACCAGCGCCGCCCCTATTGCTGCCCTTAAGCAGCAATATGAGCACCGCTGTATTTCGGTTTCAATTACTTTCAACCTCAAAAAAGGCCGAATATCCCATCTCAGAAGCTTTAAGCATCGGGAAAAAATATTTTTTTGCATTCTTATTTGAAAAAGAATCCTCCAGTTAGCGTTTTAGGACTTCAGAATAATACTTTAACTTTTCACGAAGAAAAAGAATTTCTTTCACTCTTTTAGAAGAATCCCATGATGCAACGGTTGAGGAGGAAGCCTTAGGATACAGTCGCTCATGAACAGTCGGTGTGAAGAGTGCTTTACCGTCTGTTTGGGCGCTGCGACGTTGATTGCAAGTTTGCGAGTCAACTCTGATGATAGCCGCTTTAATCTGCCATATTGCGTTCATAACATATCTAACTATGGATGTAGGAGATATAAGCAGAATATGTAACTATAGTTTAAGTCACAGTACACAGTAACGTCCTGTGGTTACTTTTATAAAGAGGAATATGGGAAAGAAGCAAGAATAGAAAAATAGTTATTTTAAATAACATTACACACTCATGGCCCTACAGTAGGATTTAACCAGTGTAGTGGGTGCTATGGACACACACTGTAACAAGCAAACAAATACCCAGACCAGGTACAGAAAGCCAAACTTATCATTCAAATTTCTGCCCCGCTAGGAATCGAACTCAGGACCCTCCGAAAGGCAGACCGCACGTTGACCACGGCGCCATACGGGTCGTCAAAAATCACCGCTGCCGCTATGTTTACCTTAATTTTTGAACTGTCCGTCTATAGGCATTTTGGAAGATATTGCTACATGCATACATTGGTCTTTGTCAGTTTTGTATGCACGCATATGAATTTAAAAAGATTACGATCAATTTAATTTTGACTGCCCTTACAGCGCAGTGTTAGACATGCCAGTCTGCCGTTTGGAGGATCCTGGGTTCGATTTCCAGTGGTGCAGAAATTTGAATGATGAACTTATATTTCTGTACCCTGTTTGAGTGCTTGTTCCTGTATGTGTCCATGGCACCCATGACACATGGAATCAAAATGTGGGGTTAAGAGTGTAAAGCGTTACTATACTTGTTTTATCTTTATTCCTATTCCTATTTACTAGGACACACGTGCAAGATATATGTATGTACATACGTATAAAGTACATTATAAAGTATATTGTAAAACATATTATATATCATGCCTAGTAGTGCTGCATTATGGGTTCAAAGTTATGTGAAATCCATCAATCAGCACTCGGCCATCGTGGTGGACTATGGCCTACACCCTCGCATCTCTGAGAGCAGACCCGAGTCCAGCAATGGGCCTTCAAGCTCGTTTGCTAATCCTTCAACATGAGAAGATCCTTCACAAGAACAGGCTATCATTCACCGTTAAAGCAAGCGATAATTAAATTACAATACGCACGTAATTACGAAAATTTTGAATAGACATTATTTCGAGAATATAGAGGTGCGTGCCGGGATTTGAATCCCGACATACCAGAGCGAAAGATCGAGATTCTTAACAACTTAACAGGCTGTATGCACAAAGATGTCGGTAACAAAAGATGTCTCTAAATATTAATAACACACAACCGCACACCGCGGTCGCGACAGCTTGTTGAAATCAAATTATAAAGTGCGTAGGGGAACAATAGGGGTCCACTGCGACCGATACAGCGGGCCTGATGGGTTTGACGCGTTTCGACGTCTTTTTGTTTCACTAAATACGTTGGTAATAAATTGAGTGATAGCCTAGTGGTTAAGCATCTCGACCCCGCTACGTTGGGTCGGGGTTCTAATCCCGGCACGCACCTCTATTTCTCGAAAAAGTCTTTTCAAAGTTTTCGAAATTATGTGCGTATTATTGATTAATAATCACTCGCTTTGACGGTGAAGGAAAACATCGCGAGGAAACCTGCATGCCTGAGAGTTCTCCGTAACGTTCTCAAAGGCATGTGAAGTCTGCCAATCCGCACTTGGCCAGCGTGGTGGACTACGGCCTATACTATCTCATCTCTGAGAGAAGACCCGTGCCCAGCAGTGGGACGATAATGGGTTGATGATGATAATGATGAAGTACGTTTTATTTACTCGTTTTAAAAACCGTAACCACCAACCCTAAAATCAGCTGAGGTAACAAAATTGATACAAGATAAGATAATTCCAGAATCTTGTTTGCGAATATTTGTATCGAACGGAATTTTTCGCGGTAAAAGATACCTTCTTACTGCATTATGAATCCCGTCTCTTATATCTGCTGGAGTAGGTAATTGACAGACATTATTCACAGAGATAGTATCTAGCAAGACATAAAGTCGGGACATTGTTAAGACTTGCGATGTTAATGCACTTTTTGTTTTGTCTCTCTGGGAACAATATCTTAATGTCGCACAATGACGTTAACAGACGGCGACAGTGCTTCTATGTGTACTGACGTGTATGCAGCTCTAGGAAATCGAGGGAAAAATAATTTAAAAACATTTACATTGAATTTGCCACAACAACAATCATTTAATTTTATTAAAAAACGGAACAAACGTATGATAACTTTATAAAACGTAAGATATCGCATATGTTAATCCAGGACATGATCTGTCGGTGTGCTAAGTTTCATCCAAATCCGTTAAGCGTTACCCGTGATTGAGCAACAAACATCGAAACATCTTCACAAACTTTCACGTTAACGAAACTCGTATCAGTAATAATAATGAAATAGCCTACGGTGGGGCTGTGGGACTTAACCTGTGTCGTGGGCACCATGGACACACACAAAAATAAGTAGACAAACTTTCAGACTAGGTACAAAAATATAAATTTGAAAGATGTTCCAATTTCCGCTCCGCTGGGAATCGAACTCAAGACCCTGTGAACGGCAGGTTTTTTTAAAAATCAATGGAGTAATGACCTGCTGAAATATTATCACATCAAGCAACCTTCGATTAAAACATAGCGTACATAGGTGCAGCTTAGGTTCATTTATAGCTGTTTTACAGCAAAAATCGCACAGTGGAACATTGAATTGACATTTATTATATTTAGTCATTTAAAGCAAGTATCCTGAAATGTCTAATAATGTTTCGGTTTTAGTGAAAATCCTCATAAATGTTGGCAGGAGAGGCACCTTGTGAGGTATGGATCTTCCGCACTGAAATCCACACTACAACTGGATTGTACTCGTAGTTACGCAACATCTAAACTTAAACCTAAGCAAAAGAAAGACCCCTGAACCATTTATAGCGTGAACGTTGTAAGATATACCTACATTTGGCATTCGCTTCACGATTATAAGGCCAGCGATGCGTGGAAACCTTGTTCACTACAGCGCCCTAGGTCACTGAGTCAGTGCGTGTTGCTTTCATAGTGCCTTTCGAAGCAACTCGCGCGTTAATCTCGCGGGAAATGAATGAAAATGGTATACGTTACGGAATATTTGCGAAATACGCTCGTTTGTGGAATTAATTACGAGAAAATGTATTTTTGCCTTCAGAGAATTTTTTCTCTCGAGTTATTAGGTAGGTTAACTATTTAAGGCTTCAAAGCGTTTGAGCGAATAAGAAACGTATATCACATATATGTATATCATTTCAAGATAAATTGAATTAAGATTAATCTTAGAAATAAAAAATTGTTTCATTAGTCATTACCGAAATGAACCGCAAAATATTTTTCTTTCTCACAATTATATGGTTTGTTTATTAGATAGTTAACTTTTTTTTCTCTTATATGCAACGAATTCAACAAAACCGTTGAAAATATTCGTATACCTATAGGTACACGATATATCAGTTTTACTTCCACGCGTTGGATCTCAGACACGTATTCCCATTCAATAATCCCATACAAGCCTTCCCAAACAACAATAGGCCCGAATAAAAGCCGGCGAATATGAATTTCGTATGGCCATAGCGAAAAAATCACGAACGAACACAAAGTTATTTCACATTGCGGTTAAAACCAATTCAAATTTTCGATAGACGTGACACAAAACCAATTTGGATCCGTGAAAGCGATCTCCAAACCGTATCTCGTAGGACCAGTGCACATGACATACTGGACTAAAGGCCTGAATTCTGTGGAATATGTAGCCAGAATTAAAAAAATATTTTAAGTTCTACAGCGCAAAAAAAGTTATCGATAATAGAGTTTTTTCTATTTTTAAGACCGACAAACAAGCGTACGAGCAACTGATGGTAGGTGGTCACTGGCGCCTTTGCAGGTATGCAATGCCAAAGGAGTGACCTATTCATTGATAGTAGTAAGGATACAGTTTATAAGTGTAAGTGAATAAGTAAGAGCGGTAAGTGAGTAGGTAATGACTTACAAACATTTCAGCGCTTTATTCTGAGCCCCACACTAGGATTCCCTGTGTTATGTGTCCCATGGACATACACAACCTAGAACACGTACACCCAGACCACCAGAAATAAAACTCTGAACTCATTACTCAAATTTATGCTACACTGGGAATCGAATCCAGAAAGACAGAAGACAGGAGGCAGTTCTACTTAGTCCACACGAGTCGCAACAACCTCGTACAACCTCAGATAATACTTCCGTCCTAGTTGCGGTTTGATGTGGATGTCAATAGCTCGAAGTGATCACTTAACATCAGGCGGCGTGCGCGCTCGTTTGCTATTCTGTTAATAAAAAAAAAGGAAAGCGAACGACAGTAATTTGAATTTAGATTATTTTTAAATCGAAAATATAGTCTGCCAAGAGAAGAGGTGATGAATAAAGAAAATCCTTTGCTACAAGGGTTGAGGGTGAAACAATTTGTCGCGAGTTTAAAGTCAAAATTTTAGATAAGATGGTGGTAGTCTTATGTCGAAGGCTCGCTTACGGTGGCACAACCAATGCACCAATTTCTGCCTAAAAGTAGGTAGTGTGAGAACTGCTGTGTTTTGTTTTGAAGGGTAAGGGAAGGTCCCTAAGGGTAAGTAAGGGAAGATATTGGACAGGAGGCATTCGTACCTAGTCCTCAAGAGTACCAACGCATCCACATACAGCCTCTAATAGGTCTTCCGTCTTGGTTGAGGTTTGATGTGGATGTCCATGGGCTGCAATGACCACTTATCAGGTGGCATGCACGTTCGTTTGCTATTCGGGTAATATAAAAAAAAACATTGGATGGTACATTGTTCTTTAATAAAAGATTTTGTAACTATGCCTACTCAACATAATTAACCTATTATTGTCCCACTGCTGGGCGCGCGTCTCCTCTCCGAGATGAGAGTTTAGGCCATGATCCACCACGCAGGTCAAGTGCGGATTGGCGGACTTGACATGCCTTTGAGAACATTTTGTAGAACTCTCAGGCACGCAGGTTTCTTGTCTATGTTTTCCTTCACCGTTAAAGCTAGTGATAATTAGTTTCTTTCTAATTATAGCGACCACTTTAAATAACATTAATTACCGTTATTATTATTATTAAAAGTTGAAAGCTAAGTCGAGTAAACGCTTTGAAAAGTGAACGCCCCGCAAACGACCCGAAGCCGCTCGTGTTAGATGTCGATGTGATAAAATGTTCGCAATTTACTCGTTCTCTACTTACTTAATGGTATTTTTTTATATGTACGCTCACAGAATTTCTAACGAGCATGCAGGCCGCATGTTAAGTGGTCCCTGCAGCCCATGGTCATCGACATCTAGCGTCAAATAGGTCCGAAGTTTTATCCGAGGTTGTATGTGGATGCGTTGCTACTATTGAGGACTAAGTTGGAATTTCTCTTGTCCGGTGTCCTCTGCCTAACCACACCCTTCAAACCGAAACACAGCAGTTCTCACACTGCTGCTTTACGGCAGAAGTAGGAGCTTTTGACCAAAGGCCCCATGGACATCCGCATCTAACTTCAAATAGGAAATAAGTCCTATGAATTCGTACATAACTGCGTTGTTACTCCAGAGTACGAAGTTAGAATGCCTTCTGTTATTTTTATTTTACTTCACCACACCCGCGAAACACAGCAATGCTCCCTTTAAGACAGAAATAGGCGGCGCCGCCACAGACGAGCTTTTGACCAAGGGCACTATCAAAACGATTGAATAAATAACTAAACGCAATTACAGTAAATAGCAATAAACGTAACAGAACTTCCGAACTCCGAGACGATGATCTATAATGGTCGTAGAGTCTTATGTGGAAGGCTCGTCTGTGCAGTTCGAGAACTGCTGTGTTTCGGTTTGAAGGGTGTATAAGCAGAAGACACTGGACCGGAGGCATTCCAACTAATCCTCTAGAGTAGCAACACATCCACTTACAACCTCAGATAGGACTTCCATTGGACTTGAGGTTTGATGTGGATGTCCATGGGCTGCAATGAAAACTCAACATCAGGTGCCCTACATGCTCGTTTGCTATTCTGTTTGTATAAAAAAAATCCTTGCAATTCTGTTGCTGCAATTACTCGGCATGATGAGTCCGAATCGCGAGGGCTGACACCTGTCTGCCGACGGACGTTAACAGTTCTCACACTGGTGATTTACGCCAGTAATAGGCACTGTGCTGTGCTGAGCAAACGTAGGCGAGCTTTCGACTTAAGACTCCACCATATCCATATTTTGCTCAGTTGTGGCGCATTAATGAACGTGCGGTCTGCCTTTCGGTGGGTCCTGGGTTCGGTTCTCAGCAGAATTTTGAATAATGAATTTAGATTTCTGTGCCTGGTCTGGGTGTTTGTACGCTTGTTTCTACTGTGGGGCTATGAGTGTGAAACGTTATTTATTATTTAATATTCATCTGGAGAAGCTTGAGCTCCACGCAGACGAAGCCAGGAACCTCGCTGTCAATAAAATCCTAGCTTTTCTCAAAGCCATAGATAGGGTTGGACAGCGGACTCTGAACTTGGCTGAAGGCACAAACGACCCACCGTGGCTGACGTACCTCGAGGTTCCTGAGCTCAGGCCTAACTACACAAATAATAATAATAAGACGGTAGAGCCATCACCAAGGACGAAAACTAAGGACGAAGGTCACCGCCTTAGTGCCCATTGTTACTTTACTTATTACCGACCCACACAAACCGTCGATGTGCGCGCTTCGTGACCTCAACGGCTTACTCGTTGCAATATTATTTCAATTGAATCATCATCATCAACTCATTATTGTCACACTGCTGGGCACGGGTCTTCTCTCAGAGATGAGATAGTTTAGGCCAGAGTCCACCACGCTGGCCAAGTGCGGATTGGCGGACTTCACATGCCTCTGAGAACGTTATGGAGAACTCTCAGGCAGCATTTCCTCGCGATGTTTTCCTTCATCGTTAAAGCGAGTGATAATTAATTCATTATAAGCACATAATTTCACGAAAATTTTGAAATTAGGTCAACAAAGTTGTAATGTATACATACAAAATAACATTTTTTTTTATTTTAATAGAATAGCAAAAGAGAATGCACGCCACCTGATATATAGAACGGAAGTCTATTTGAGTGATAATTAATTCGTAATACGCACATAATTTCGAAAATTTTGAATAAATAACATTTCGAGGAATAGAGGTGCGTGCCGGGATGTGAACCTCGACCCACCGCAGCGGGGTCTTGCTTAACCACTAGGCTATCACTCACTGAATTCAATTGAATACACTAACAACATTTTATATCCTTCCAATAATTGAAGTTACGTTAACTTCAATAACGCCATGTTAAGCTAAGCTTAGCCTTAAGAGTTACAGTCGTTCGAATCAAGACCGTAACGAGGTTTGCGGAGTAGATCGACGAGGCAAACAGTCACTCGGATTTTATGATCTGAGATTAGAGAGATGAACAATTAAGGTCTGTGTATCCATGTAGTCCGGGGCTTAAGTGTTTCTGGGTTAAGTAAGCTCGTATACGTCGTTCTTTTATGGAACATGTGATTTACTCTCTTCAATATGAGACTGAACGTGAAGGGTTTAAAAAAAAATTATCAACGGAATAGCAAACGAGCATGCATGCCACCTGATTTTAAGTGATCACTGCAGCTATTAAACATCCACTTCAAACC
>DWKW01002025.1:0-11601 GCA_018250115.1 Doberes anticus
GTTGTACGGCTCGCCCAGTAAGTCTACAGCGTTTATTTTAAATTGGACAGTACTGGAGAATTTGAAACTATTGAAAATACAGAGAAATTATCGTAGGAAATTATTGATCTTTTTATTAGAAAGTTTTTGGTATTTGTGAAAAAACAATTGTATTTTTTTTGTGAAACGACATAATTTAATTATTATATATCTATATATATGTATATAGATCTAATTTAATTTAAGACTGTTTGAATGTCAGATTTGTGTTGAAGGAAATCAGGAACGCCAGAAAGTTCTCCAAAATGTTCTTAAAGTCGTGTGAAGTCTACCAAACCCTTTGCCAGCGTTGGGGCCCTAAACCCTTATCGTCTCGGAAACCCATGTCCAGCAGTGTGTTAGTAATTGGTTGGTGATGATGACGTATTAAATAGATTTATGTTACTTTTGTCGTAATTTAAGTCTTTCCAATGTAGTTTAGAGAATTCAAGCTATTATCGATAGCAAAGAATAACAGAACATTTACAACAGAAATACATACTCTCAGTTTTTTTGTTTGAAATATGTATGTAAATACTTGAGATCTCTTTATGATGTATAAAATTAGTATTTGGTTTTGGGTTTTT
The DNA here is from genome assembly GCA_018250115.1 of Doberes anticus. Lineage (NCBI taxonomy): Eukaryota > Metazoa > Arthropoda > Insecta > Lepidoptera > Hesperiidae > Doberes > Doberes anticus. Next base: position 606 of record DWKW01002025.1, read on the forward strand.
TGGCCAAATCAACAAATATATTTAAGTTTTTTTTTCAGAATTACTAATGTTTAAGACTAAGTATATCTGAAATACAAAATGTTATTTTACAGTCCGATTGAATGTTAAATTAGCTAACAATAAATATTTTTGTACATAAACTTCTGCATTTCATTTTAGTGAATTTAAATAAAAAATATTTGAACCTTAAACCCAAGCAAACAGGCAGACGGGTCACTTGATGGTGAGTGGTCACTGTCGCCGACACGAGCAACACAAGAGAAGCTGCCAATGCGTTTCTGGTTTGGACACCTTCCAAAGCTCTTTAAGCGCCTTTTTTAAAGAACCCCATGTCAACGTTCCCGACATGCTTCAGGAGAAAGATCGTTCCATAGCTTGCATGTACGTGGCAAAAACGAACGTTTAAATCGGACTGTGGAGGACCGCCACAAGTCTAGATGGGATGGAACCTCAATCTTCGCCTGGTGGTGAAGTGGGCATAAGTTCCGATAGTTCCTCGGAGCACTCACCATAGTAAAGTCGGTGAAACACACAGAGAGAGCCTATTTAAGTCAACACTTCATATTTCGTTAGTTGAAAAAACCTGTGACAATTTTAGTTGCGTTTATTGTAAAAGAAGTGGACAGTTCATCTGACCTTTCCTTTAACCAACATTATTTCAATAATATCGGCATGAAGGGTGCAGTTAGGCAGAATACTTCTTCAGCCCACAGCAGTCCACTGCTCGATATAGGCCTCTCCCAAGGCGCGCCACCGAGCCCGATCTTCGGCTCTACGCATCCAGTTGCTTCCCGCCGCCCGGCGCAGATCACCGCACCACCTTGCAAGGGGCAGCTTGCTTCTCCTTTACAAAATATATGTGTCGTGGAATCAGAAGAACCAAGTCGGGTTTATGACGATCCTATCACTCAGCCATCGTTGACACCGTCATATACATATATGTGTATAAATCGCGGGGGATTAGATTACATATATAACATTCTTAGCATTCGATTGTGTAGGTGACACTTAATTGTGCTTATATGCAATGTATTCATTAGTGTACTAAGGCAGGCTTTTATTCAGATCATTAGTCTCATGTCGGTATTCATGGCATTACATAGTCATCAAACGCTTTAATAGTCAGAGGAGCAGTTTATGACTGATACGCATCTTATTACTAGTCATTCCTTCATTTATAGATATTGCACTATAGGATATGCTCAACAAGAACTTGTCCGATTAGTATTTATCTTTATACATATTACCCGATCCACAAGTGGTGTGACTACAGCAAAACCTAAGAAACACCTTTCAACAGATCTCTAAACCTTTTTCCTTAGGGTTACCCCCTATACGGATAATCGGACATAAAATTTCAACTACTCAACTAGTTTTGAAGGGGAATACGCAATTGAGACCTCCATGGAGTTTCGCATCTATTGGACCGTTAATAACGTTTTCATCATTCGTGATGCAAATGTCAAAGATTGCAAAGAAACATGCGAAAACCGACACACCGACAATTTTGTTTTAATGAGAAAATGAATAAAAGTAAATGAAAATTAACTGAACAAGTCTGTACGAGACTGATATTTTTATAATTGCTGAAAAATTATATATTAAAATGTCAATGACAAAAACATTTGAGATGAAATTTCGTTTTGGGAAGCAACCTAACCTTGACATTAGTAGTTCGAATCCGCATTTAAAAATACCGTTTTGCTTAGTCACGTTAAAATAACGTCGACCAGGATATTTAAGTTAGGGAATGGTGATACTTTATTTAATTCAGGTTTGAATAACAAATAAATCACTATTGACAGTAAGGCATTAGCCGATATTACATGCCATAAGGTTATCCACCAAATGTCCAGTGGCCGTAGTAATCCCAATAGCATGATACTCTAGATTTATTTGTGTACATTGAATACGAAGATATACTAAATTAATTATAAATATGAAGATACCCGGTAGATTGAAGGAACAAATCACGAGTTAAATGTACAATATAAGTGCAATTAAATGTGTAAATAGGAAGTCGAACTGAATAGTACGCATTCGATTTGAAAATAAAAGAATTCCCGGATTGAAGAATTATCGGATTGAGAGCCATTTGAGTCTAGCCTAATATTCAGAAGTCAGGCTCAGGTCTCGTTTTAGAAACGTCAACGATTTAGGCTATTGTCTGCCACGCTCAGGCGCGGTTCTAAGGCGGTAGACACAGGGGTCATGACCCCCCCCCCACCAAATTGTTATTGTCAAATTGCAAACTTAAAAAAATAGTCAATTTACGAAGATTAAAAATAATTAAATCAAAAATATGTACCTATTTAAAATAACTTTGAATAAATCACGCTTTCAAATATAATTTACACGACATATCTTATTATTAGTATGACCCCCTCCCCTCCCACATTTCATGCTGCGACCGCACCTGACCACGCAACCGAGGACTTCAAATTTTATTTTCTTGTCTAATACCTATGTACTCTTACTTTTAAAAACTAGAATGCTGATAAAGCTGCGATGAAGCTGGATTCGCCGGAACGACTATACCTACCTATTTCGAACCACTAAGCTATCACTGCTCATTATGCCTCCCGTGTACTATGGCCTAAGTCTCTCTCATCGCGCAGGAGATCAGTTCCTTTTATTAAGAAAGAAATTCAGCCTTTAGAAGTTAACACGAAAACTATCTACTTTGTGGTTTTTGCACATATCAGGAATTGGCAAGGTTTACTGTTATAGCAAGGCACGTGATACGATTCAAAGGTTACTGCCATATGTTTATACAACACTGGGGCATCCGATCATGTGACCCTGATTATTAATAAACGACGTGCATAACTGAGGTCTCTGATTTACATTTTATATACCTACAAATAGACAATTACATCAAGTCACTACTCTAATTTGGAGTTGAAACTATGGTGCTTCAAAGTTCTTAATGCCTACCTACTTACCTACAATTTCGATTGACTAGACGCTCAGCCCAGTCACGTCACGATAATAACTTTAATTGAATGACCTTTTATATAGCCAGCAATTGTGTTTGAAATCTTTTAAATGTTGCCTGCAGCCTGAAATGATACTTTCGCAATGTTGACTAAGGTAGAAATTGTGGGTAGTTAGGTACAATTTATTCGCATTGCTACTGGAATGACTCAATAAAAGAAGTAGAGCGGCTCCATCCTAAGTAGAAGCAAAAAATGTGCGAGACCAGGGCGCCTGTCCTCGTGCATCGCCAAGCTGATCACGCGTGATGTTCATCACTGTCCAAAATCCTTTTTTTCGTTGTCACCTCAGGCTGGAAGGTAGTAGGTACCCAAGCACTTGTCATACAAATAAATGGCTGACCATCCCCGAGTAACGTGTGGCATATAACCAACTTCAACTCTATGACGCTGCTTTGTGTTCAATATATAGGCTTAAAGTGTAGCTTAAGTTAATTTTATACTCAAAAATTGTACGAATCTTACGTTGATTTAATGTTATTCAGAATGATCAGTTAAAAAGTAGGTAAATGGCACAAAATGTGCACTTCAATCATGTTATTGTTATCTAGTTACCTTATAAGTTTTAGCATAATTTATATTTTGTGAGATAACGATAACAGGATTGAAGTCATATGATCTAAATGAAAGTTTCAAGGATGTCGTATAAGTAGATCACGGTTTCTGATTGCCTTGCTTATTGAAATAACGAATAGTTTCTTATTAGAATAGCTGCTTAGAGAACCAATACATATTAAGACATTAAGTCCTAAATATTTTAACAAGTTTTCTTCATAAAATTCGTGGAAGTAGATTGATTTTAAAACATTGATTCATAAAAAATTTAATAAATAAATAAAAATAACCTCCACCGTGAAAATGTGAAAAACGTTTTCAACCATCATAGGTACGAGTATATCATTGGCCGATTCAAATTTAAACCCCAAATTTCAAAATATGCGTGCTTTGATACTTATCTCTCACTGCGTTATTTAGTTTCATGAATTTATATGTTAGGTACTAGATCCGCGAAGTTGCAGCGTATAAGTGATAAAAATATAACTATTTTAATTGACCTCCGGAGTCTATGATGCCGCATACTATGGCGAGGCCAAACTGTAGCTCAAGTTCTACTTGTCTGTCTTGTTCAAACTTATGGTAGCATTTAAGGCCATGCTTTCAAACGGTAGTCCCATTAAAATTGGATCAGTATTTTTGCGTGATTGGCGAACAAACAGAATATAATCAATATCATTTGTGTATAAATGTAACCGTTAAATTTTATAAAAAGTAGGTGCTTTCATTGTAAAAAGCTATAAAACAACTTTTTGAAATAGTATCGTTTTTGAAAATTTTAAAATATAACTCATTTTAAGTCTTTTTATTAGTATTTTGGTGGTGGCCTCTAGCAACACCACAATTTAAATCTGACCGTCAACTGATGTCGTTTCTCGGTGGGTTCAAACGATGATAATAGTTCGAGATCCACCCAGGTGCGAACACAAGCAGGCTAAGGTCACTTCGATCATTACCGCACAGCTCGCGTCCCAAAACAATTGCTTCGTGGGTTGACAATTAGATCCTTTAGATCGTGCGCCAAAATACTGATTTCTATAATTTTCAAGACTGGATGCACCGCATGACTCACATTGTATGCGGCATCATGACAATCATAAAGTAACTGTTTAAATAAAGAGAAGCCAGTACTTACGTTCAAAGTAAGGTCGCACCCTTGGATCCGTATTAAAAATATATTAACTTATAAATTGGGGCCATAATAATTACAGCACTCAATTTAAATTGAAATGATTCGAATATCATGCAGATATTATGTTCACGACTCATCAAAACTGGCTATATAAGTCGGACTTGCGTACCTAATCAATGAACCGTGAACACAACATACATAAGTTTATTTAGTACCTAACCATACAAATTTCGGTTTATTTAATTTTTTATTTTGGATGATTTTCCTTTTTTTATGTGTGATCGTTTATTTTGTTAGCTAGTGTTAATGATGTGCTGTTTGCACCTATAACTGAGGTGACACTAGTCCTGTTGTATTCGAATGTATCATTGAATGTATTAGCGATCACTTTGTTAGTGCTACTTTCAAATAAGTGGATATAAACATTTCAATTGCGTCTGAGTAAAAATATAGTATGTGACGACGTTAGACAGGGATGACCAGTTTCTAAGCCGACTACACATCGACAGATTTCACAATTTTGATCAGTCGAACTTAAATTGCAATCAAAACAGACTTCCAACTAACTTTGTACGTTATGTGAAAGCTGCTTAGATAATAAATAAAACAGGAAGGTCACCTGGAGACAGTTTATTTGCTGCTATTCAATAGCTCGTCGACGGATCTGTACTGCAATACGTATCTACGATTATAATATTAAGCGGTAGGAAATAGGTAGCGGCAGTACATACCTACTCTATGAGGAAGTTACGCGGCATGTACCTATTACAGCTCCTCATTATTATTTCTTAGCCAAGATCCGTTTCATCATAATCATCAACTCATTGTGTCATCTCAAACATGAAAGGGGTTTAGGCCATATCTCACGTGCCACTAGCCAAGCGGGTATTGGAGGATTTTACAAGCCTTCGAGAAAATTATGGGGAACTTTTAGGCATGCATGTTTGCTCAGGATTTTTTCTTAATTACTCTCTAATATGCAAGATAATAACAAAAAAAATTAGCTCGGATTCAAATCTATGCTATGAGTTATATATGTATGTTATGTTATACATTTTTATACTGTATGTCATAAGCAATATCAAGTATGAACATGAACGGGGTATTTTTTTCGTTACGCATTCGGTATGCAAAGCTCGCAGTTGATCAGAGACATTAAAATACCACGATATAATCACTCTGCTCATTCTAGGCAATATGATATAAACACAACGTTTACCAGCAATGTCGCAAAGAAAGATTATTATTTACTGATTTCAGTAAACCTGTGCATACCTAGCACAAATGCAATCTGTTTATCCAAGATTTTTTCAATGCAGAAACAAATGTGTTTTTTAAGGTTTTTTTTAAATATATTTTTACCGCTATTATGAATATCGATTTATTTGATATTGGTTGGACACAATAACTAGATATTTAGCGTGATAATGTAATATATACTCGATACTCGAAAATAATTTCAATCTTGTCGCCACATAAAAGTTATAAAAATTCGATTCCATTTTATTGACCCCTGAGCTCCCGAGAGGGCGCTTATTACGGGTCAACTTAATCCTGTGGTTATTACAGTATTTAAATCTAATTATATGCATATAAACTGGAAAAGTATCAGTCAAATATATGAAGTACTCTTTACGTGATTAGCGAAAAACGTACAAAAGGGCAAATAGTAAAAAATTCTGAAAGAGTAATGAAATTTTACAATAGATATCTGTTTCTAGAAATTAAGATTTAAAAAATGTCTCTACTGGGATTTTGCGGTTCTGGATGTTAGTTTTTTTAACATCATATTGTCAACATTATTTAGAAATCATGTTGGTCACCATGTTAGTATGCCGCCGTCGCGTCGTATAAAATGCAACTTATTGTTTCGAAGCTACCGTGTATTTTCTCGATTAAACAATAGCTTTCCCATGCAGGTCATACGTCCAACACAATGGCTGACATTTAGCAATTGTTATGGTACAGACCTTAATATGCATGTTTACAAATGCTTAAATCATTTTTTATATATATTTGATGGTGGTAGAGTCTTATGTCGAGGGCTCGGCTGCGGCAGAACCGCCACCTCCTATTTCTGCCGTAAAGCAGCAGTGCGAGAACTGCTGTGTTTCAGTTTGAAGGGTGTGGTTCAGAAAACACCGGACAAGAGGTATTCCAACTTAGTCCTCATGAGTAGCAACGCACCCAAATAAGACCTCAGATAGGACTTTCATCCTAGTTGAGGTTTGATGTGGATGTCCATGGGCTGCAGTGAACACTTAACATTAGGTTGCATGCATGCTCGTTTGCTAACCTATTAGATAAAAATAAAAGAACTTGGTATTTCTTGGTCTATATAACAAGAGGAGAAATCTACGTATATATATAAAATAGACTTTATTGGTTTAGACAATTAATCATTTGACACTTAGTTACATAACACAAACTAGGTACGTATTGTTCGTTTAATGAAATGTAGAGTGTGTCAAACAGAACGAAATACGTAGTACGTTGTAGCTTTAAGAGGTTACACGGTATTTTCTTTCTCGTTTTCCCTGTGATATTACAGTGTGTTGCATAAGTAGAGGCATGCTCGTGAGACCTTCCCTCCTCGGCGAATTTGGGCAGGCGTTGGCATAGAATAGCATACATTAGCATACAATTCTTTAATCAGATTTACGTATCTATGTACATATGTCATTATTCAAATGGAAAAAGGTCATACCAAACGGCGTCTGTAAATAGAGACTCAAACTTCTTTGAATTTCCTATCGCGTATTTCATCGTCGTCACTACATATTGCTACGCTAGCCTGAAAAACATCGGCCTATGGATGTTTTCGGTATTAAAATCTTTGAAAGCATAGCATCCATGTTTCCTTTTAATATTTCCTTTAGCCACTTAAGTAAGTAAGAAAAACTAGAGTGTCCTGTATTGTAACCCTAGAGAGTGGGAGGCTGAAATTCACTCTACTGGCGGGCATTAGCGGGCTTCCACTGTCAATTCTGTAATCTAAATTCACATAATTGTTTCATTTTTACGTTGCGTTATGACTAGAACTAGTAGAAATTGAGTAGAGAAATATAATTGTAATTCTCTACACTTATGGAATTTTTATGTTAAATTTTGAAGACACTCCGAATTCCGAGCAAAGTTAGGTTCTCCGTAGTGGCCCTGCCAAGTCCAGCAAATGGCCGTCACCGGAAAATCTGTTAGACATGCTACTCGAGGCATTTTTAAACTTACTCGGTCTTTTGTATATTAAAGGAGTCGAACATGCAAGTCACCTGATGTTCAGTGGTCACTGCAGCCCTTGGAAAGCCACATCAAACGTAAAACAATCTGAGGTTGTATTTCTACTACTCAGAACTGTGTTGGAACGCCTTCTGTCTAGCGTAACCTTCCTAACTACACTTTAAACCAAAACACAGCAATGTGAGCACTGCTATTCTAAGGCAGAACTAGGTCCAATATGCAAGTGTGGTGCCGCCTTAAGTGAGCCTTCTATATAAGACTCTACCACCACCAATGTCACTCTGTTACAAATGTCTTGACAAATGCAACCAAAAGCATGAAAATAACGAAATTGTTTGTACATAACTAACAAATATATAACTAAATTCCCGAATTAATAGTTTTGTAATAAAATTTTTTTTTGGTTGTAAATAATTTCTACCATCGTAGTTTCACTATTTAGCCACACAGTCACCAATCGTCAAAGATCTAAAATACAAAAACTTATTTGCACTCGATAAAAGCATCCATACAAAATAATAGCAAGATTCCGTGACATTTTGAAAACTAAATGGTTTATTTAGTTGCAGGAATGCAATAAAAATGGAACATTATTTATAGCTATTTTAAATAGAAACCGGTATTCATCAAATTAAAATAGTAACGAAGATTGGATGCTTGGCATCACGATTTATTTTTACTTTTAAAAGGTTACGTGGCAAAATTTATGAGTTTATGGAACACTTCTTCTTTGATTTTAATTCAGCCTTCAGCTATATTTGAAGCTGATTCCACATAAGCTGTAACTACTATTCAAACATAATATGTATATCTATGGATAATAACATTGCGTAAACGACCTATGTAGCGTGTATAGCCCCGTGGTTTAGATATATATAAAGTTAATCATTATAGACAGACAAGTTGTTTAAAAAGTAACAGACAGGTTGGTCCCTTATTTTACCAATATGGTACACTATCATTACATTTCTATTTGATATGATTTCTATGGTACGGACCGTCCCATTGTATCTGTTCTGTTCACATTTATATAATAGGTACCTCAGTTTAACACGCGTTAAATATAAGCTTTGAATATCAACAATAGGAAGCTATGAAGAGTCTCGCTTTTATAGTATTACCTCGTGCGATATTTATTATTGAAACTCGTTTTGTAAGTAGTATGAATAGAGATAATTTAAGAATAAATAAAACAATAACCGTTGTTATATTATAAATTTAAAGTAAATAAATTATTTACAGATAAGTCCTAATTACCTATGTAAATAATCTAAGTTATGAAAAGTAAACTTTAGATGCTTATATGTATTATGTTGTCTGTACCTACCGTTGATTCAGTATATACATACTGACATATGATACCGACGATGTGGGATACTTTATAAATATATCCATAGATAAAACACTAAACATACACCGGGGAAGTTTTCTATAATATACAAAATTAAAAAGTTACTTTATAAGCCCTACTTAAAATTAAATTATTATTAAAATGTAATTTTTTAATGAGTAAAGATTTAAAAAAACAACTTATAGCCTTCCGCTATTTTATTGGTTTAATTACAAGCCATTTAATTAAATTGAAACTAAATATTGCAAGATACGCCATACAACAGGGTGGTTCTCCCTGAACTTACAATCTCTTCCTCGAACCGTGATGACTCTAAACGTCCTTATTAATCCGTTCTACACAAATGCATCGATTTATACTGTGTTTCATTAATATAATTACATGATAGTTTTTTTAAGTGCAATAAAATGTATTTCTAAATATTATGTTAAGAAAAATGTATGATTGCAATTTGATTCCTATATATAGTACTTGTATATGAATAGGCAAGTACATAATAATTATTATAAAATTTAACATAAAATTGTTAAATTCATACTTATGGATTGATGATGTAGACCTAGAACATGTAAGAGTATAAAACATACATCGAGTTATTGCAATATTACGAAGAAGTAATTATTAAGATGTGATTTCATTCTCCGTCCATATGCGATGAATATTCATTTTTAATAAGTAAGGAATGTGCGCTGAATAAGTCATAAATAATAAGATTATTATTACAAAATCTTTATTAATCCAAAGAACGTAATATTTAATCAATGATATGTAATAATGTAACATGATTATTAACTAATAAGTATGGTACTATTTCAAATATAATAACTGGGAGAAGATTACACTGGCATTGTGAAAATATATACAGTACGAATCTTATTACAAGCTTTCAATAAACGTGAGCGTGCGTACAGCTATAAATGTATAATTTTATTATGTTTCTGTATTACATCCTTATTGTTTTATAGCGTTTAGTGTTAAAAGTTGCTGAACCTGATCGAAGGTCGAAGGTTAGTGGAGGTTCTGACATGTCAACTGCGGCGCAGAATGTGCTGACACAAGAAGCGTTGCCATTTACAGCACTCCGTAGTTATAGCAGCATCTGTTTTCTAATCAGATGATTAGGACGGAATAGATTGCTCCTCAAAGCGGCGCCACTAGGGTTCCAAGTAAAAAACGGTTTTGCGTACGAATGTTTGTCCTTGTATCGACGTGTTTACACAATTACTATTTCTGGCATTTAAAATGTTTAAAAACGCTTGTATTGGTAAAAATTACACAAAATTACAATAGTAAGGAAAAAAAATATTGACCATAATATCAATAATAATATAGTTCTAGTTATTAAAATAAGAAATTACTTAATAATTAGTTATAATTTTATTATAAGTAGTTAACTTTTTATTTCCATTTATAACGAATACGTCGTGCCAGCTTGATAAACATGCTAAAGGTTACTCTGTAAGACTCCGAGAGTTTACTCTAATTTATAGTTTCGTTGTAGAGTTATTAATTTGCTACGTCGTAGGTCCGTAGATAGTAATATAAGATTTATTAAGACTAAGTCAAATTTAATAACTCTGGTCAATATCGTAATTTTGTAATGTGAACATCATATTTTAATTCATAGGAAATGTGATAAATAAATAAATAAATAACGTTTCACACTCATAGCCCCACAGTAGGATTTAACCTGTGTCGTGGGTGGCATGGACACACACAGAAACA
>DWKW01002026.1:0-11599 GCA_018250115.1 Doberes anticus
GGCTGCAGTGACCACTTAACATCAGGTGGCCTGCATGCTCGTTTGCTATTCTTTTAAGATAAAAAAAAAAAAAGTTCCTTCCGGAAAACTGCGTACCGGGATTCGAACTACGACCCAACGGAGCCGCAAGTCGTCTTTCTCAACCATTAGGCTATGACCACAAATACATTCCTTCAAAACATTAGCATCGAACTCACTAGTCGCAAAGCACTTAACGAACTCGTAATAAATTATTCAAGTGGAAGAAATTATTTAGCCGTTTCTGGGCACATTCATTAATCTGGCGCCGTAAATTACGGCTTTTGGGGGCACCCTGGGAACAGAACAACCGATTTGTGCTTTGTTCCTATTACCATATTTAGTATTGCTCGATCTAGGTCACTCTTAGCTATTAATCTTTACGTGTAAGCGTTGCAGTATCCGTCTGTAATCTCTGTGTATTCAGCTACCCGTATGGCACAATAAACGTGACTGTGTACCGTTCGGAGGGCTCCAGGTTCGATTCCCAGCGAGGCAAGAATTATAGTGTCGGATTAAAAAAAAATCTTGTGTGTTTGTGTTCTGGTGCCAGTGTGTATGCATGGCCCCATGACTAAGATAAGTAAACTTGGGACTATGAGGGGGAGCAGCAGTGTGAGAGCGGTTAGGCAGAAGACACTAGACAAGAGGCATTCCAACTTAGTCCTCAGGAGTAGCAACGCATCCACATACAACCTCAGACGTGGATGTCCATGGGCTGCTGTGACCACTTAACATCAGGTGGCCTGCACGATCGTTTGCTATTCTATTAACATAAAAAAACGCGCCATCGTATGTTTCGATGCGAATTATTATGTGCATTCATAATAAACGTAATTTTACTTCGGATTAAGGATTAACGCAGTCCATATTGCGGATCTATAAACGGCAAAAACCCACAGATCCGATGTATAGGCACCGTAAAGCAAACACTTCATTTGTTGGAATGTCGAATTTTCAAAACTAAAGTGTAAAGTAATTTCTTTGCCGAAAAATCTAATTTGATACTAAGGACTACTTAAACGATAAAAAGGTTTTAGATTTTAAATTTACCAGGCCTTTGTACACCACCTGTAACTCTTACCCTAATAATATAAACGTGGAAGCTTTCGAAGATGTCTGTTAGTCAATCAGGCGTTAACTGCTGAACGGATTGGGATGAAACGTTCAAATGTAACTTTACTGTGATAACGCGTTAGTTCTGATCTTTACAATGTTGTCTTAATGTATGTTATGTTGTTATATCTCACTAATACTATGAAAGTTCCTTTTATTTTATCTCGCGTAAATACCCGTCCGTGACCGCGGGCCAGAGCTAGTAAGTAGATAAATTATACCGCGAACAGATGGCAGTGGGTTGATGTTGACACACGATTAGCTATCATAGGTACTCGTTATCCTATCAAAGCCGTTCTGTTATTTGAATAATGCTTGTAATTATACTTCAAAAGAGTGAAGAAAGTTTTTTTAGCTGGCTTATTTTTCTTTGTCAACCGCACCTGAGCCTCAGCAGGTTCTCAAAGCCGATGAGCAGATATTTATTTAATGACGTTCAATTATATATGTATATATACATATATATATATGTGTGTGTGTGTGTGTTTGTATGTGTATTAATTTCTGTGTCAATGTTATTCAATATAAGTATTATTTTATCTTATGATGAAATAAAATAAATGTTTATAAAATATATACATATATCCGATGGATACGGTGACCGCTTAACAGAATGTGGTGGTGGTTGCGTGCTCGATTGCTCATGCTTTAACGTAAAATAAACATATTTAGCACAATTCCTCATAAATGATTGATTCTCGGGTGCCCTCTATAGATCTATATAGATCGCGTCACGCATCTGGTACACGCAATCCTAGGGTAGAATTAGTGTAACGCGTTATTTAATTATGTCTTTATTCTTCCCACCAGGTCCACTACGTGCACGATGGATCCGAGAACTACTCTGACGCGATCGTTCTCGAAATGGAGCTGATACCGGAGACGAAGTTCACTCTGCCCAGCTACCTTCAGGGCCGCAACACGTTCGTGCTGCATGTCAACGTAACTCCCGTCAACGATCCGCCAGTCCTCAATCTGCTCCCTGGCAAGGTGCTGCGGCTGACACAGGTAACACATCTTATAACAGCTTTCTGCTTATACAGTAGGCAATAGGGATTATACCACTATATGCTAGTGCTGTCGAGTCATTTTGCTTATTTATTATACCAAAAGGTAGTTTTAGCGCATAAATCTGTCCGGTCGCGGCAACATGGTCCACTGTTATAACTTTATTGTTGCCCGTTTTGTATTATTTGAGTACGTTAACTTTAGGTGCTATTACAATGACCTGTCAGTGACGGATGAGATTAGGTCAAATGCTACGTAGTATTAATTTAAATTGGTACTTAGGTACTTGTAGTTGTATTTAGCGGAAAGGTGGGGCTTCAGTGTTCCACGCTTATGTTTAATCAATACATTAAATAAATATTTATTTGAAGACTAGCTAAGTAAGGTTGTTGTTGTTGTTACTCAGTAAAAATCTGAAATAATTTTGCTCAAAAATAGAACAGAAAAAATAGTAACAGAAAAATCGTTTATATCGAAAAAGTTTTTTATAATTAGATATTGTTTACTCTGTCGGGACATACTTTTAAATATGTACCTGTGTCAGGATGCCCCGCTCTTCGTTAGTTTAATAAAATGGATAATCCGTTTGTTATCTATTTTGTTTCGTCCAATTCCGGTAAACTGTTTTACGCGTGATTGGCAAACATTTATTTTCACAAACAAGTAAGAATATTAGATTCAGCAATAGGTATGTCCTATCCACTCCATCGTATAGAATAATTATTAACAGTATGTACAAGAAAAGCTGATACGGCAATTAGAAAAAAGATTTTAATGCTATACGCCTAATAAGTTTATTAAATTTCTAGTCTCACAATCTTAGGGTCCCGTCCAGGTACACGGCAGTAATGTGCACACGTCTTACATGTTGTACGAAGACTGTTTATTGCATTGATGCAGTGGAATGTAAGCCGTGAGAAAATCCTCTAACACTGAATCTACTAAGACTGAAGATTGGCTCATAATCCCGAAACCGTTTTCGATATTTCATTGTTTCATAACGTACTGTTTTGTGTGTTTCGCTAATATGACCCCCCACTTTTTTGCATTAGAGTCCGATTTTGTTTTGTTACATAGTTTTTTTTTTTTGTTTTCTCAATTTCAGAATGTTCGAAGCGCTTCAAATAATTTGTAATGAATTGCTTTTGAGTAGTTGCATGTTTAGTTTGTCGTGGAGCTACAAAGGACCCACAAGTAACAAGTAATCGTGAGTATGTTGCACCGAGTGAATTTGTTAACTTTAATAGATAACATTGAAGCCCTGTAACTGCATAATCCTTAAGTATTACATTCTTTCATTCTTGTTGCAATTGTCTTACCCTCAATGGCATGCCAATGTACGTACGGTATTTTTTTTAATGAATAAATAAATAACATATAAATAATTGATTATGTATATAATATTTATACAATACATCTACTAAGGAAAATTCTTGCATTTGAAACACTTTACAAACAAAATCAACATTTTGATATAGTTTTATAATGTTTTCATATAACCTACCTGGTTGTATACAAACAATAAAGACAAACAAAGACGACGAACATCATCATGTCGGTCTGCCCTTTGATTCCTAGCGTGTCATAAATAAAAAAAAGTTGGAACCTCTCATTCATTTTGCCGCATAGTGCCCTGGATCTTATTAAAGTATTGTTATTAAATATTTGCCCGTATTATTATATTATATTACATATCTGTCTCTTTGTAATTATGATGAGTGTTAAAACACAATCCACGACTCAGTGAAAGAAGTTTCCCGAAATTTTAAGCTGTCATGCGGAGTCTTAAAGTATGCCAAAATGTAAATAATATTACTCTTTTCAAAAGCAGTCACTTATAAAATTTGCAAAATGTACCACTAATCCCGTGTCGAGACCGCGCAAAAAAAGTAACTTCATGGTTAAAAAATATATTTCGCAACTGAACATAGAAATTTCTGATTAAACTTCCGTACTTAAATTAAATTTCTCACAGTAAGTCCAACACACTCGTTTTATTTTTCTTTCTTTGCAACCTTTCAAATTTTTATCAATTTCAAGTTAATATTAAGTATGAGGTAAGTCCACCAATCCTCACTTGGCCAGCGTGGTGGACTACGGTTTTAACCTTCTTTTCTCTGAGAACACTTCGCAAACTTCTTCTTCTTCGCAGTCTTCGCCTCGTTTGCATTCAAATTTTCCAACGATTCCATCGAATCGATCGGAATCCCCTATTTAGAAATTAATTATTACACTAAAGAAAGGGATAGCCTAGTATTAAGAATGTCTTGGTTCCGCTCTGCTCTGTTCAAAAATCATTGTCCCACAATCTGCATGCCTGAGAATTCTTCCTAATGATTTTAAAGAGACATTTAAAATCACCTGCTCTTGGCTAGTCTGGTAGAATATGGCCTAAATAATCTTTAAGAGAAGAAGGTATACTGGTGATGGTGGTAGAGTCTTGTGTCAAAGGTTCGTTTGTCGCAGACCACCACTGCACTCATTTTTGCCGTATAGCAGCAATGTGAGCACCGCTAAGTTTCGGTTTGAAGCGTGTGGTTAGGCAGAATCTACGTACCAAAAATAACAATAACAAATTTTATATTTAATATCTGCTGTACAGTTTGTCGGCAGTTTACAGTTCTCGGTGGTTTTATATTCTTATGTTATTTTGCCTTATTCTTTATCTACTATATATTAACTATACTACTGCATACTACCTATACAAGCCTACTGACAATACTAGCAATACCTACAATAATTATTTATTGTAGTACCCACCAGCATACGCAAACTCTGCAGACAAGCATGTTTAATTAATACTACTACTATCATTCTTCGTTTCAGGAGGTGGATTAGGTACTTCTGAATATGATATATGTACTACTTACAAAGCACGATCGAACGTTTGATAAATAATATTCGTCTGGCTTCCCGTCAGGTATTTGCCAACGCACAACAGTTCGTTAATAAGTAAATAAGTTATTGAGCGATGCACCACAAGGAGAAACCTGAACTGTACACCTTACTCCTTACTCCTCGTCTTAGCTGTTATATTTAGAAGAACACTGCCTAAATACTATCTACTATTATGTATATAACGAATGTTTAGACGTGATATGCGCCACTATTTGGACTCGGACTCAGTACTACCGTTAAGAACGTATTAAGCTGTTTAAAAACGCTTTTGTGCTTAATCGGATTGTTGTATTTGCTGACTGATTATTTTTCAGCTTCGTAGTTAAACGGGGTAGGACATGGGCTTTCTTTAGACACCGTCCACGTTTTATTTTTGAAGTGACATCTAAATAATTTCGATATTAAATCATGGATGGCGTTTACTGAGGCATATGGGTTAACTTGTCTCGTTTTTGCAAACGAATGTACAAATGAGGCCGTAGAATGCTATCAAAAATGACAACAGTCTCTAAACTGTACCGCATAACCGATTACACTTATAAAATTATCAAAATATTCAATTAATGCCTGGGGAAATACGTCGAAATAATCACAATTAAAAATACATCAAAACGTTGTTTATCATCGCTTTTTCTATCTCAAAAATATGTTTTAAATAGATATTGCTGGTTATTATCAGATAATTCCGATAAATATATCGTAATTCAGATTCGTTGTAAATTACCTGTTAATTTTGATACCTTATCACGAATTTGTTTTGCACTTGTTTTTTTTTCGTCGGTTGATGCTTGCGTATCTACATAAAACTTTAACCAGTACTCACATAATTACTAAACGTGAATTAAAAATCTCATTAATTTAAGTATGTTTAGTTTGTTATGCCTAGGGCTATTACGTGAAATTATATCTTTGACTGATGACTGTGACTATCATAGATTTAGTCATATTTACTAAATCTGTGATTTGATTGATTATGATTTAGTATGTACTAAATCTATGATTTGATTGATTAAGATAAAGTATGTTCTGTATCTATAGGTAGGATAATGATTAATTCATAAAAAGTGTTCATTCATATGAAGTTTTGCACTAACTATAATTTTCTATTGAAATTTATGGACGAGGGATAATTCAATTTTTTTATTGAAAGTCCCATTAATGTCGGTTTAGCCGTTTTCAAGATAAGCGAGGACAAACAGGCGGATAGACAATTTTTTAAAAGTGTTTTTTTCCGGTTATGGTATCGTATACCTAAATATGACCAAAAGTTAAGAAAAAAGTAGTGGTTTCAAAATCACAGACAGAAACTTCAATTTTATTTATATGCGTAGATTAGAATTTACGCTTATTTTTTCCGGTACGGAAAGTGTGTTGGCAACGTATCGATGCTGATATGAGTAACATTATATAAGTATTATTTTTCCAAATGCCTAGTAAACACATAACCATGTTGCTATAAGTAAAAACTTAGGTAGTATCAGTTCATCGCTGAAGGTTCGTGATAAAAACTTTGTCTTAAAAACAAAATCTGACCCGACGCACGTCCTACACATCAAAATCGCATACCGCGAAATTCTATGAACTCTACCTAGCGGCATCCTATAGAAGGTACGATTTATTAGTACAAAAACAACGGACACGTTAGAAAAACTCGGTGCCACTCTGTCTACCCTAACCAGGATCTGACGTGACTATAAAATGTTTTTTGTTACAAAAAAATGTCAAACCTCTGACATGTGAACACCCAGACACATTGGCGCTTCCCTTTGATGCGTGATTTTTTTTTATAATTGCGAATATTTTTTTTTTGTTTTGAGCAAAAAACTAAAACACACGTAGTATAAATTGCAGATGGTTTTTGATAGATTAGGTAATTAAAATTTTTTTTCTTACAGATATTCCACAAGAATAAAATATTAGAAATGTGAAATTGTAAATACTACACTACCAACTCTCACATTGACAGTTCATCATCATCGTCGATTCCATTGTTGTCCAACTGTTGGGCACGGGTCTTTTCTCTAACATTTCTATGAGAGGATCTAGGCCGTTCCACCACACTGGCCAAGTGCGGATTAGCTTACTTTAAATGCCTTTGGCGTACAAGTTTTCTTACGATGTTTTAATTCACCGTTAAAGCAAGTGAGAATTAAATTATATAATTAATTTTTACGCACTAGGCTATCACGAATTGTATACTAATGTTTAAATTGATATTTAATTAATTCATATCTTCAGTGTAAGGATTGGTAAATGGACGAATCCAGAAAAACTTAATAATATAATAATAGTTAATGATAAAATATAGGTGAAAAGACATTGCTTGTTACCGCCCTATTAACGGCAACGTGTAGCACGTCCATCGTGATGACGTCCATACGTGATATGTCCATCACTACTTTAGGTAATGTACATTTTTAAAAGCCTAATTCCGAGATTGTAGGGAACAACGTCCTACATCGAGCAATATTTAGTGAAAACTCAAGCAACAGAGGCGTGATCATATTCTACGCGACAGATGTCAAGGCATCCGCCCCGTTGCATCGCGAAAAAACTCAAAGAAGGCGTGGTGGTAATAAATTTTGTCAAAATACACTTCCCATATATCGCCCCATTAGAATAACAGAACAAATCGTTTTAATTTGTTAACAGCCGTCCCGAATGGGTGTCACATGTCGGTGAGCGTGAGGTACGTTATAAATTGTTTAGTCTCGCCTTCACTAATTGCCGATGACAAAGTTTAATAGCCCGAGCACATGTCTATCGGTGTTTTCTTGTAAATAATCGAGAATAGTTAGGAATGCAACGTATATGCATGGAATGCTTAAGAAATTATTCGACAAAGTCATACTTGGGTTCTAAACGTGATGAGATCTAATTAGCTTTTGCTTTTGTATTCTTTCTTCTGAGAAATGCTAGAGCTTAGTGGTTAAGAATAAGAGACATCCCAATCAGGTGGGTCTGGGTGCGAAATCCAGAATACACCTTAGATTTAGAAGTTAGTTCATATTAGAATATTATTATCACTCGCTCTAACGGTAAAGCAAAACATCGTGAGAAAACCTTTATTTCTGAGAGTTAGTAGGCCAATGTGATGGAATGCCCTAAATCCTTTCATCTCTAAAAAATCTGTGACCAACAGTGCAACCCAGTCTAAACTCTTTTACCCCTGGAAGGAGACTCTTGTCCAGCAGTGGGACAATTATGAATTCATGATGATTCTTTCTTTGCAGTGTCCTCTTAGTATATGAAATTTTGCATGAGTCATTGGTTTCATAGATTATTTACAGAATAAAAAAACAGTAAATGATTTAAATTTGATCTACCACAATAAAATTATAAACGATTATAGGATAACAAGCAGATTAGGACAATAAATTCTATTAAAATTGTCATTATTGGCTCACTAACGTTCACCTATGTGAACCTTTGTCTATTCGAACTACTTAATTGATCAATATAAGCACAATAATTTTAGTATTAAATGAAAGTTCTTTGATGGTATAATACTAACGTGCAATTCGTGATTCATTAGGATGAACTCACTTAAAGTTTTTGCAAAAATCACGAATGCAGCTATCGACAACAACAAAACTGACAAATAATTGAAATTGATTGTTCCGTGGTGCGTCTACAAAGGGCGAACGGTGGCGCAGCATGAGCTGACTTTATTGACAATAAGTCAATGGTACTAACGCACAATATTTACAGACGGTGTGATTGATAGTAACGGACATATGGGCCAACCCTTGCTCCCATCTGTCGCGATACCCCGTTAGTGGTCAGCATTTCTACACCCTCGTCCCAGTTTCTTATGATAAATGACCCCATTCGGACCCCAGAAATATCATCGGACTGATGACTGTTGAAATAGTTAAGAAAGAAATGATCATTATTCATTCGGTTATTCAGTACTAATATTCCTTAATAATCGTTTTGATAAATCTCAACGGTTTTTAACGTAGTAGCAAACAAGCATGCAGGCCACCTTATGTTAATTGGTCACTGTAGCCCATATATCCACATCCAACATCAAATAGGACCGAAGTCTTATCTCTCAGAAATGAAAGGGTTTAGGTTACAGCAGGTACACTGTTTGTCATTTTTGCCTCCTTTGTCCCCTAATCATGCACAATTACTAAATCGATACAACCCACTTAAACAGTTTTAACGTATTTAATTAGAATTAAATATAGTATTTGAGTTTAAACAGTCTAATATACCTACTTATCCCGAAATACAGTTTGACCTCTCCTTAGTATGTGGCGATCTTATGATACTCGAGAGATTAATTAAAGGATATGTATGCGGCGTAAAAGCCGTGGGCAGTCTAGTGTTATCAATAAGAGTATGAAGAAACTGGAAAAACATCTAAAAAAATACACTTATTCTAACAATGTGCGGGCACGCCCAATCACCACTTAATTTTCATTGACATGTTCATAGGTACAAATATCATGAAACAGAAGCCCGAACCCGCGGTTGTATATTCGAGATGTGGATACCCAAGTCGTCAATGATTTTTATGTGTAGGCTACGACTCATTTTATTAGCTCCTCGGCAATATAATTCAAAACCAATGTCCATATCTTCTGTATAATATTACTTTTCGTTTATTCCCTTTTATTTGTCGTCATAAAAGGCCTGAGTAACGGTTGGTAAAGAGCATCACATATTGTATGGAATGTGTACATCGGCGCGGGATAATAAATCTTTTTATTTTATGACAAATTGTTGTATGAACGATGTTCAGTCGCCCTCGCGACTACAATACATCTAGGACAAATAGCGACATAACAGTTCGCGATAGCCAAATACTGCACAATGTGTAACATACGTAAACACAAACACAATGATAGTACCCCTTTGTGACAATGCATTGCCGCAATTACATAAAACACACCATTGTTACTGTAATTTATGACTCGAAGGGCGGTAACTGTGCTCTGAAGGTTTCTAACTTCACTTTTTTTGCGTTTGTAAATCTTTTTATCGTTTTCTGCCGTAAAGCAGCAGTGCGAGCACTGCTGTGTTTCGGTTTGAAGGGTGTGGTTAGGCATACAATGGAAAGGAAGTATTGCAACTTAGTCCTCAGGATTAGCAACACATCCGCATGCGAAATCAGATAGGCCGTCAATCAGTTTTTTCTTTATTCAAACGCAATAGCAAACGAGCATGCAGGCCACCTGATGTTAAGTGGTCACTGCAGCCCATGAACATTCATATCAAACCTCAAGTTGTATGGAAGTCCTATCTGAGGTTGTTAGACAATAGGTTGCTGCTCCAGAGGACTAAGTTGGAATGCCTCCTGTCCATTGTCTTCTTCCTAACAACACCCTTCAAACCTACACACAGCAGTTCTCACAATGCTGCTTTTCGCGAGAAATAGTTGCAGCGGTGGTGCTGCCGCAGGCGAGCCTTTGACATAACTCTACCACCATCAAAACTATCCTAGACGGAATGAATAGAAGATCTAACCTGAATGTGGATAACCATGTGTTTGCTGTGCGAACTTAATATCAGGTGGATGCATGGTAGGTTGGTATTTCGTTAGTATAAAAAATATGTATTTCTAAAAGAATAACATAATGTAAACATACAAAACAACGTTATACCAATAGTAATACTATTTATTGGATTGCATTATAAATTTATGACGGCTTTAGGGTGAAATCAGTCATCAAACCTTTGTGTAAAAATATTTACGAGATGCCTATAACTAAAGACTAGCTCTCATATTCCTCCTATAATTTTTTTTTAAAGTAATGCTAAATGCTTATGTGATTATATAGTATAACAGAAAATCTTAAAATATGAACAGTTCTGCTCAAAAATAAGACTTCTTCGCTAGCTGTTTTCATTTAACAAAAATCTTACAAGCCCTTATCTATGTTTATCACGCAGTACTAAAACGCACACAGCACGCAGTTCATCAGTAAAGTATGGAATATTTGGACAATCACTCGAAGTAATTATTTGTCTTACAGTAAAAAGTACACGGAAATATTTAAAGATAACGAAACAAATGTTACCTTAAAATCAACAGTGATAGGCAGTATTTTTGGATTTGGCAGCAGGTGTGGTTATGCAGAAGATAAAGGACAAGAGGCAATCCAAATTAGTGAGTAGTAGCGCATCCACATACTCGTACGACCTCAGATAGGACTTTCGTCCTAGTTGAGGTTTAATGTGGATGTACATGAGCTGCTGTGACCACAACATCAGGTGGCCTGCATGCTCGTTTGCTATTCTATTAACATAAAAAAAACTTTTCCATTGATTTTGCATATAGATGACTTTACCAATGTCACATGAACGTGGAACACTGCTGATGACACAATCATTATAAAATCTGACAGCTCATAAACTATGACGATGATGTAAAAGGTTAAAGTAAAATAACAAATGCCACTGAAACAGAAACGGTTCACTTTAATTAAAAAAAACTGTGCACTGCAAAACTATATAATTATCAGGATAACATGTTGCAGAAACAGTAAAATATTATATATTTAGGAAATTTTATTGATGACTATTTACATTGCAAAGTTCACGTACG
>DWKW01002027.1:0-11599 GCA_018250115.1 Doberes anticus
CTTAAAATTCTCAACGTTAAGATTCCTCGTCTTTAAGTTGCTATACATAAAGTTTATCCATAGCGTGAATGCCTAGATAGAACTTTATTAAGAATTGGATCAGAGCTGTCTAAACGCACGTAAATGATAAATCGCGTAACCACCAACAAACTGTTGGCTCGCGTTTCTTTTTCACCTATTTCGACGCCAAAATAATGTTTTTCCTACATCCATTTCAATAACCAATAAAGCTTTTAGCGTAATCTTAAGTGCGATAAGTATTATTTACTAATAATATCTCCTACTTATTTCCTAAAACATTTTCAAACATTTAAATGAATGAATTTAAAAGACCTTTAAAAGTTCAGTCAAATCTTAACATGTGTAATTGTTCTGATGGTATTGTAATGATTATAAACGAAGCATTCTTGCTAAGCAGTGTAAGAAAGCATAGTGAGGAAACCGGCATACCTGAAAATTTTCTAGAACTAACTAGAAGTCCATTGATCCGCACATGGGCAGCGCGTCTGCCACATCGCCTAAATCCTTCTCATCTCTAAGAGTAGTTGCGTGCCCATCAGGGGGACAGTTGTAGGTTGAAGATAACGTTGATGCATCACAAATAGTTATAAAAAGCCGAGCTTACTGAATATTTCTTTTTCGGAGGACTAAGATAAGAGGATTGATGATCAAACTTTAAGTAGTTAAGACTACACAAACTTCAAGTGCAGACTAGTTGAGACACGTCAAATATTTCATATAAAGGAAGTTATCTTATGACTGTTAAACATCGAACAGACTGGGACAAAGATTGCAAATATAGTGAATCTCGTTCCAATGCTCAATATTTAGGTATTCAAGTTGTAAATATTAACTTAAACATTAATCTTTTCATTTAAAAAAATCCTGTACAAGAAATTCAAGATAAAACATAAATTGTATCGAATGATGGAAGCTGACCTATTTACGAGAGAAGTGAAGGAAAAATCACTTGTGACTTCATACTTAGAGAGTCCGTTTAACTCCGCTAACAACTTTACAATGTCTTTACACTGTTCACGACTGGTTGAACACCTCAAAAACGAAAACTGTTTTTGTTCATTATTGGGTTGCACGCTAAAGTTTAATTAAATTAAATGAAGACAAAGCCAACTTCAGTAACACAGGTCACCCACAGATTTCTTGAGTTGTGAGAACTAAGTTTGAATGCCTCACGTACCAGTTAAGTCCTAACAAGTATAAAGCCAGTAATTATAAACGGATTATTAATAATGACTCCGTCTAAGGAAGGTTCAAGTTATCGAGGGGCTATGTCCCCACGACACCAGATCGGGTAAGGGGGAAATCCTTCGAGACCTGTGCCTACCTTCGGGTACCTATCACACGTTATACATGTATCCATTATACAGGTTATGCATTGTGAGCCCACTGCTGGGCACGGATCTCCTTTCACATCTTTACTGTTTAGGCTCCAAATTATTCAAAACTGGACGAAAAATATTTTTTTATTGAAAAAAAAAACAACTGAATCATGTTTAACTTTTTATTCATAAATTTGTAATCTGCTTTTCTGACCGTCACTGCGATCATGCTTCTTTTTATTCAGATTAATGGCAACTATTGAATTTTCAAATTGGCAACGTCCACTGGGCCTGTAATATATAACTTATGAAATAAGTCCCGAATCTTTGGGAAGTTGGATACTGGTGATAATTTAATTTAAACTTTGGCACTATACTCCTGATTTTACTACGGTTGAACTTTAAAACAAAGATATTAAGACTTAGACATTCCGAAATATCTGACCTCAATTTAGCTTTATTTAGGTAGAGGTCAACATAGTCTTGCCATGTTGGGTAAATGCCAATTTATATTTCTTTAAATTCTGTGTTAACTTTTATTTGACTTAGTGTACGAAAAAAAGTTTTCACGATCGGAATAATTTGTTACGATATTACAAAAGAACAGAATAGTTTGGGACTCTTATATTAAAAAAAAAGTATACCGGATAAAGAAAAATTATTGGCTTAGCAACACTTGAAAAAAAAACCATTTGTTGTCCTCTGAATATGAGGCTAACTGCTTCTGATAGCTCTTCAGTCCTATTCGAGATAGGACGTGGATGTCTATGTGCTACAGTAACCACTTCACATCAGTTGGCCTGCATGGTCATTCGCTACTCCTTTAATATAAAATATAAAAAAGTGTACGCGGTGTTTTATTCCTGGTTCAGTCTTTGATTCTGCTCAATAGAAATGTTTGACAAAAACCAGCAAGAGCGCATAGACAGGTGCGTCCCTGAAACAAAACAAAAGCGTTCATGCAAAGTCTGGAATGAAGGTACTGACCTTTACGCCAAATCAAGCGAATAGGGAAACTTTTCTCTATATTAAAAACATTGGCTGTCAATATGTGAATAAAAAAAGAATGCTATGAAGAATTTAGAATGTTAATTTTTTTTCGAATTGTGTATTCTCTTCTGTCGTAATCCCGATCTGCTAAGGATTCTAGATTTCTGGACGAATTCTAAAAACACGCTCAAGTCTCAATCTTAATGTACTTTAGAATTTACTGACTGATTCTGAACCCGTACCTACTGGTGAACATGGTGATTGTGCATGTGACGGCTATGTAATAGGGAATTCCGAAATGATGAGAATCGCGATATACTCTTATATCCCGTTAGTACTTATTCGGTTCGGTTTAATGAATCTTTATTTCTCATAAGACGTACATCAAGTAATTTGTCACTTCAAATGAGAAACATAAAATTGTACTTATGGTTATGTTCGGCGCGTTATGTGTTATATTCTTATTTTTATCTGCGAAAGTCTTAACGTTGTGCTCAAGGTGCTCTCGGTATTGTGTGTGTGTATTATGACAATAACGATACAGAATCTTAGCCTGGAGCTAAAGTGAATCATTCGTCTATGTCTATACCAATATGTATACGGATTTCCCAAAACTGACTGACTCATTACGAGATCTCCGGAATTATAACCTCGATTAAGATGAAATTTTGCATGTGGGTAGTTTGTGGGACGTAGTCGTCAGTTAAGAAAGGATTTTGAGACTAGGCCGAATAAAGGAGCTGTAAGGCGATTTCAAGTTTATATGTAATTCTAAATTTTTTTTTTGTGGTCCACAGAGGATTTCATTACGTGACTCGAACGCGGGTGAGACCGCGAGACACAACTAGTTATATATACAAATATATTATATCGACATTGTACTTATACACCTCATATTACAAGATTAAGTAAACAACAAGGCTTAGATACATAAATTAGCATAGTTATAATACAGAAATATACTGTTTTATTTCCACACGTATACAAAATCGCAGGCAAGCACTAGTGAGAACTATCGTGGAAAACTTCGGGTACTGGGACCCTTGATGTCGCTTAAGGGAATCCGGCAGATTCATGAAAAAGGATGGAAGTTTCAAACTGATTCTCATCTTTTTAGATTGCTTGTTCACCTAGTTTTTGTAATATCTTGTAACCCAGTTCGAATTGTTTGCTCAAGCTTTTCTAAGCATATTGGCTGGGGTTAATATAAAAGGTCTCGCGGAACGGAGTTTAGGTATCATCTATTGTCACAATGGTTACAAGTTTTGTATCGCGACGAAAAAGTAAAACCTCTCTAAGAACACTGCTATGAAATCATTTCTACAATCTGCTTGTCACTGCACACTGCATATTTCCAACGACATGACGCTGAATATAAATGGGAATTTAGTTTTTTAGATTTTTTTTTATGCATCCTACCCTACAATTTACAGGCAAGCTGATGGACATCAAAAATCTGAGGTCATTTTAAAAATACATATGAAATTTGTAAAACATTCATTATTGGATTCATATCGTAAAAGCACCAAGATTAAATGCGAAATGCATTCACTATTAACTATAAAACATTGAAATAAACTCGAAAATTAATTTCGATCCTTCGTAAAATTTGGTATTCCTCGACTTTTGTATTGTTATAAATTATGAGATCCGCGTTTATGAGGAAACTCAAAAAATGGAATACGTGACGAATTATATAAGCAGGAATACAAACAGCCGATATTGAAATATTGGAAAAAGAAAATCCATAAATATTTATTTTTTCATTATTGTTTTATGTATAGTATTGTTTTTAAAAATGCATTTTATATTTTCCCGTAGTATTTTTACTTTCAGGTAATTTCCATGCAGTCAGAAAATTTGATGGAATACAGCCAAGTGAGTACCTATAAATATGATACATATTTTTATTAGACCTTTTTTGTTTATTTTATTTTTGTTTTATTTAATTACCTTATTATTGATATCTTAAAGATAGGGACAGATGTGTTTACAGGTGGTATAATCTTATGTCAAAGGCTCCTATATGGCGTGACCACCGTAGCTCCTATTTCTACCGTAGAGCAGCAATACTTACACTGATGTGTTTCGGTTTGAAGGGTACGATTAGCCAGAGTACACTGGCCTGGCGTTCCAACTTGGTTCTCAGGAGTACGTATCCACTTGCAAAGTCAAATAGGATGTCGGTTCTATTGTTAATTGTTTGTTGTTAATATTTGAAAACAAACATAATTTTATAAATACGTGTCTCATTGGAACATATTAGCGATACTAAAGAAACGCCGAATCAAACTATTCCCTTAGTAGAAAAGGCAATTTCATTCCTAGTTGCCGTCTGACTTCAATTAAAATAAATGAAAGAGCATTGACCGGCTACGCAGTAGTACTCGTAGTAGTAATGACGGTTTGAGGGTCAACGGTAAGATTTATAAGAACGTGTGGTTTATTCGATAGTTGAATTTGTTGTTGAAACACTATGTTGTATTGAAATGTCTGACAGTGCACAATCTAAACCGGTGTACCTAGAGACTTTTAAATTTCGGGTGAAGATTTCTTCAATACCTCGGTTGCACTACGGACATTATTAAATTTCGCCCCTAAAGGTGTGAAAATAAATGATTATGTTTTTATTTGAAGCGATTTTTTAAATGACACTTCATTATGTAAAACAGTTTGCACTTGCCCCACGCTAGGATACCTTGTACCGTGGGTGCCGTGGAAACTATATCTAGATTCGATGCTTCATACACTAGATTTAACTTCATTATTAAAATTTCTGCCCCGCTGGGCATTGAGATCAGGACCGTTCGAATGTCAGACCAGTTTTTTTTTTTGTATTAACGTAATAGCAAACGACCGTGCAGCCCACCGGATGTTTAGTGGACACTGCAGCCCATGGACGTCAATACCCAACCTCAAATCGGACCAAACTCGTATCTCAGGTCGAACGTGGATGCGTTGCTACTCCTGAGACTAAGTTGGTATGTCTTCTGACTAGTTATTCTGCCGCACCCTACAAACCGTAACACAACAGTGCTTACACTGCTGCGGTAAAAATAGATGCTGCGGCGGTGCCCACGCAGAGGAGCCTTCGATATAAAACTACCACCATCGAGCTCAACATCATATCATACAGGTCCTCTAAATATACCCTTCAAGAGAAGCGAAATAATACGTGTTTTATGTAACATAGGTCCTAAGATTTCAGAATTCAAAGGATTTCGTATTAGGGATAGGGAGGGGGAAACAATTTCTAAAGAAGGTATGTCAAGGCTGTAGCAAAGAATAACTAATAGTGCGAGTGCCAGAGACTATAAACGATAATATTGAACAAAAAATGTTATGGTTACAAAAAAAGTCTGTCTTACATATTTTTAATCATTAAAATCATTCATCGACGCACCGTAACAAAAAGAACACTGGCAAGGTAAGGAAATGTCGCGGAGAATCAAAATGTTATTAAGGTCGTCGCAACAGGAAATGAAATAAGCTTTTGTTCTTATGGAGTAAGTACTGTTTTATTTGCCCACTCGTCTTCCGGCAGAATACAAAGATGTCGCAATTTCCAATTATCATGATAGCTCTGCATTCCGCGAACAGATTTATAGGAATTCTTTATTTAGTAAAATTAATCTGTAAGAAATGCTACACATATTTTAAATGCAAGATCATTTTAAATGGTCACTATATCCTATGTAGAAGAAACGTCAGATGTTTCTTCAAATACACTTTAGGAGTAGTGGAAACATTGTTTACAACAGCTGCTATCGGCGCCATTCCCAAATGTTCATACACCAGGAAAGCATTGTATCTATAAGTGCAGTTGCACTGTGGTGTTGTGTTTTCAAACAGTTTATCAGTTTCGGGTTGTGTGTGTGGTGTATTCCGTGTGTGTTTGTTGTTGTGTGATTAGCGTTTGCGTTCGGTAGTTGTGTGCGTGTGTATATGTGTGGGTGTTCCTGCGTGACGCGAGGCGCGGCGGCGGAGCGGCCGAGGCGCCAGTGCCACCAGTCGAGTTTAGAGCGTCGCGGGGCTGCCGCGCACTCGCCGCGTTGAGCCCTCACTCGCGATCCCAACTTTGTGCACTGGAAACTTTTAAACGCAATTCTCGCACCGATTCCCCTATCGCGCGCTTCCATATCCCTAAGGTCGAGTCGCAACGTGTGTAACGCGAGTGCGAGCGATCCCTATCGCGCGGGTTTCGAGTCCGTCGGTCTATTTTTGAATATTCACTAAACGCTACGCTGCGAAGTTTTCGAAACGCAGCCCGAGCCGGGTGAACGGCCCCAGTGTGCAGCTAGCTGCATCGCATCTCCTGTGTTTTTGTTGACGGATAACATTAGTGTTTGTTACCTCACAGTGCGATCGTAGACACGTTATCTGTAAGTATGACCCCGGTCGATTGATACTTGCTGTACGTTTATATAGAGAATCGAGCGAATATGCCAAGTCTACCTGTTGATTATCAAATGACAAAACTTTGTTTACCACATCTGCTGTTAAGTACGAATGAATTTTGACGTTGTTGACTAATGCACGCATGTGTTGGCGGCGAACGACACACACATTACATTACAACCGTGTGTGTAGTTAGCAACACAAACGACTACGTACTGTAGGTAGGTACGTAGCGGTCTATTGTAAGTGTAGGTTATGTGTGTACGCAGCATTTTATTATGTGGACCTCAGTGTACCTATCGTGCGATCTGAGTGTACTGCATGGGATAGTACGACGAAATTGTGGCCCCGTACTTAGGCATTCAAAGAGCCACTATTTTCGTTAGCATCGTTGCGAAATGATAGTTGAACCTTTAAAGTCCTTATCAGGCAGGTTAAGCTACTCTCAACATAATTTATTGGTTGTTCGATATTAATATGCAATAGAAGGTTATAAATTTCCTGCAATTAAATTTTCCTCTACAGATTGTAGAAATGTTAGATACTAGAGTAGGTCCTCAGAAGTAGGTTTGTTGTTCTTAAGGATAACTATGAAAGAAAATGGTAACGGATGAATGCACACGCCCATGGTGTCTTTGTTTAGTCTTATAAAAAATTCTAATACAATTCACTGAGAGTCACGTATATTATTTTGTGTAGTTCGATGGCCTGATATGATTACTATGGTATGTAATTTCAAAAATTTTGTTTTGTAATTTTGAATAGTATTCGGTAATTAAACTAATCAATTAACTAAAATAACAATAGCAAAATTTATCTTATGTTTTAATGCAGGTTTAGAAATATTGCTCAAAAGAATGCCTTTAGTAACATACTGAACGGTATTCTAGTTACGTTGAAAATGTTAGCTACACGGTATTGGGTGTATTGAAACCACACGTGAAAATATGTATAAAATTGCGTAACAATGAAATATTGTGGTTATAAAATTATTTAATCGTAATATTTTGATACAAACCCGGTCAGTATAACCACAGCGATACAGATATTGTGCAAAATGAGGATTTTTTTTGTGGTCGTGGTTATAGATATGGTGACAAATTTCCGGCACCGAGGGACCGATCGATATATCTATGTCCTTACTGTTAGTTATTATGAATGTTTAACATACAAAAAAATTGACAGCGCCAGTCGGATAATCCTGAGGCCTGAGTTAGGACCCCTCCTCCAGTGTGCCCTGCCTAACTACACCCTTCCAACTGGAACCCAAAAGTGCATGTACTACTTACGGCAGAACCATTACTGCCCATGTGCAGGGATGGTGCCGGTACTTTACCACCATTAAAAAGTTATTATTATTTATGTTAGTTGGAGGTTTATAACGTCTTAAATAAAATAAAAGTAAGTTGGCATTCGGAATGGCTGCGTTCGCTAATTATATATTTTTTGTCGCGGTAGTTCGAAATATTGAATATGTAATTTGTCCAATATTTCTATACAGTAGAATGATTTTTTGAACGAAATATATCGGTTTTTTTTGTTGTTTGACTGCACTTGGTAGTTTGGTTAGTTTTTGAAAATTTCGAGCCACCGCTATTTTCAAACTAAGTCCGATTCCAACCTAGTAAATGTAAACTATAGGAAGTTTTATATTTTGTCTAGTAAATATTTTTTCTGAATGTCTCATCATCATCATCAATCCATTATTGTACCACTATTGGTCACGAGTATCCTCCCAGAGATGAGAGAGTTTAGGCCAGTGTGGAGAACTCTGGAGAACTCTCAGGCATGCACGATGTTATTTAACCGTTAAAGCGAGTGATAATTAGATAATTCATAATACGAACACAATTTCTAAAATTTAGTAAAGATAATATTTTGAGAAATAGAGTTGGGATTTGAACCTTCACCAGAGAGGGGTCGATATTCCTAACCATAAAAGGCTAACAAAAGAAGCCCTCAATACCTCATTAAACTGTTGAGTTACAATCTAGACCTAAAACTAGTGCTGTGAACTGTTTTAGTGGTCTTACTGCAGTTTGTAAAACCGGTTCTATTCTATTTAATAAGAATGAATAAAAATGAAGAAAAATTTACCGCATTGTTAAATAACGTCAAAGATACGACGTAACATTTAAAATCATATAACAAAATTGTTGTACAAAAATCTGAAATGACACAAAGTATTGTATATTTTATGCGATAATATCTCTAATGTCGTTTGCATATAACTAAATTACTAAAACATGTTTAACGTGCCCGTGAACAATTTACAAAATTAACGTAGTATTTTAAATATTTTTTTATTTTCGTGTCGTGTGTAACATACTTAAATTGTTTATTTGCAATCCGGAACTGTTACAAGCAGATATTACAATAGTACTGATCTTTTTTCCAGTCTGTAAAAACTGGTTCTATAATTTAATAAAGAAGGATTATTTAGGAAATTATTCCGCATTGTATGAGAGGTCACAGATAATACCAAAGATTTTTTTTTAGTTTTTTTTTTAATAATAACAAAAATTACGTCGGTTAAAGACTCGATACACACAA
The DNA here is from genome assembly GCA_018250115.1 of Doberes anticus. Classification (NCBI taxonomy): domain Eukaryota; kingdom Metazoa; phylum Arthropoda; class Insecta; order Lepidoptera; family Hesperiidae; genus Doberes; species Doberes anticus. The sequence goes on from DWKW01002027.1 coordinate 9,282, forward strand.
AGCTTTGAATATATTATTCTATATATTTCTAATGTCGGTCAAACGTAACTAAATTACTCCAATACGCGTAAAGTGTAAACAGGTAGTTGATGTTTACTAAATTATTAAATATAGCATTTTGAATAATTTTTTTCTTTTGTATTGTGTTCCTGAATAGAAATTTAATCTAGCACTGCGTAAAAGGAAACAAAAATAGTGCTAACTCGTTTACCAAAGATAACTTATTACTTGTTTTAGACTTGCGTATATGAGTGAAAAAGTTACAGAGACAATTTTATTCGACCTACCTTTTATATGACGACCATATTTAAACAGACATGGCATTAAACAGGCATGGTTACTCCCCAGGAATCTTCATATACCCTCTCCGATCGGTTGTCGGTCAGGCAACTGCTAGAAGTAGTGGATACGCGATTTATTTCCACTTTTCTCTCGGTGCCCATCCAGCTCATGTACGGAGTTCCAAACATCTACATACGAGCGCACCGTTCAGGTCCACTCTGTCTGTTCATCACTCCTCATAAATGAGTCCATAAATATTGAGCTGCGAATCACGAGGTTACTAAGCACTCATGAGGAAAGAATTACTTTCCACATGGCCAAGGGTTTTGCCAAATTCGTATTACGCTATCTAAATTACCCATTTCTAGCCGAAAGGACAAACAATCGTCGATAAACAATTTGAGCTGAGGAAGGGATGTGGCTCTGTCCTCTGCAAACAATCCGAAAACGTTCATATAGATATTTTAGTTAAACAATGTAGTTTATGTAACACATTAACACCCCGCACCATATCTTAGGGAACAGAGTGGAGTTTGTATGGAACTGCTCAACCGATATTAAGACAGAGGTATTTTTTTTAATTTTCAGGAAGTATACTAAATGCTTGACAGCAATGCCACGGTTCAACCTGAAACTAGGAACAGTAAATTTTCGGAATAAATAATGAATTGTGAGGTACGTCCAAACTAAATTACTAAATTGTTTTTCAATACCATATAGGTTGACTTTCTAACGAGTGGATGTCTAAGTACAATAAGTACTGAGTTGGATTTGTTTTTTTTTTTGACACATCAACAGAACTACATTAAAACTGAACTCACGGTCAATGCAGCCCATGGACATCCACATCTGAGGTTGTATGTAGATGCGTTGTTACTCCTGAGGACTAAGTTGGAATGCCTCCTGTCCAGTGTCTTCTGCCTAACCGCACCCTTCAAACCGAGACACAGCAGTTCTCACACTGCTGCTTTACGGCAGAAATAGGTGCAGTGCTGGTGCCGCCGCAGGCGAGCCTTCGACACAAGACTACCACCATCAAGTTATAGACATAGACATGTTATTATAGTTAACAAACAATACCAAGAATAAAGATTTTTTTTTAAATATTATAGTTGAATCTATGAAAATTGAACAGTTGTTAGAAATCGATCGCTTTTTAAAGCTTCGAAGGATCAGACGCGCTAAAACGTCCCAATGAGAACGAAAAAATCTTTTTACACAAATATTGGGTTTTAGCGATATAGTATGTTTTCTTCATAAATAGGCGCTAAAAGAAACCTGCTCAATAAGATTCCTTGCTGGTTTGTTGTTCGTGCACTTTGCTCTAGTGTTGCTCGTGTCCGAAGACGACGATGGTTAGTAACCATCAGGTGTGTCGTATGCCTAGGTTTAAAATATACAATGTAGTAAAAAACACCTGCGCCCACTGAACTAGTAAAACAACATTAAATGCAAATATAATAAGCGAGACGCCGAAATGCTGTTGACATTGTGAGGGTAATCGCATATCAAGATGACCTATATTGTCATTGACCTTTGTCATCTAAAAAAATCTTGGGCACACAGAAAAAAGTCATATCACCGTGCGTACGATAAGACTCGTAGGTCGGTAACCGACGACGATGCGACTTATTACGACTTACTTCTATATTATTGTTGTGAGGCCAAATCTCTGCATTGAAGATATTATATTTGAAAATATAATATATGACGGTGGTAGTCTTATGTCAGTTATGTAGTGAGTGATAGCCTAGTGGTTAAGCATCTCGACTCCACTTCGGTGGCGAGGTTCAAATCCCGGTGCGCACCTCTATTTCTCGTAATATTATTTATTCAAAATTTTCGAAATTACGTGCGTATTAAGAATTAATTATCATTCGCTCTAAAGGTGAAGGAAAACATCGTGAGGAAACCTGCATGCCGGAGAGTTCTCCATAACGTTCTCAAAGGCATGTGAACGTCCGCCAATCCGCACTTGGCCAGCGTGGTGGACTACGGCCTAAACTCTCTCATCTCTGAGAGAAGACCCGTGCCCA
>DWKW01002028.1:0-11598 GCA_018250115.1 Doberes anticus
TAGGTTTTAGGATTAACACAGGAAGTCTTTAGTGCCTTCTGCCTTACTACGCCACTTCAAACCTAAACGAGACTTGACTGCTACTTTACGGCAGAAATAGGTGCAGCAATCATGCCACCGCGAGGCGAGACGAGTCTTCAACATAAGAATAAAACCATCACCACCACCATGTTTCTGTGAAACATATTCATGTAAAGCATATCAGCTCTGCTTGAAGTCTAACAGCGTTTGCTTAATTCGGCAGCAGTAGATGAATTGACAGTACTACGGCCAAAAGATTGATCTTAATATCTTAAAGTAGTGAACCGAACTCGAGCGCGTATTGTAGCAACATTATACAACTATTATAAAAAATGGCACCCATCCAGGGACCAACATAACTATACGGAGATGGTTTACGTGTAAACTTCTAAACTGAAGCCGATAACACACTGAACTTTGTGTGTAGAACTGCAGAGCTGACTTGAAGTAACTTTAGATTACATTTTATGTGCTTATACTATTACATACCTATGAAGAAGAAACTATTACCAATATAATAAAAACACAATTAAAATTAACAAATTACCTTGGGTCATATGTGACTGGTTTTGCTTTGAGCGCTTTGAAAACCATTTGGTAGTATTGCCTGTATTTTTTCTTCATTATTAAAACAATCTGTTTACCCTCGAAGGGAAACTTTGCATTTTTAGTCTGAAGTTCTAAATGCCAATATACAGCTGCTTTTGCCACCTCCACACTTGTTGCATCGATCTCTACGATTTTCGGATGTTTCATCCATTCATACATACTTTCCTAAAACAATTTAATCTGCATATATAAAAATGAATGAATTTTATTTATTTATTTACTCATTTTTGTCACCCTATACAATAGGAATAACAATGGGCGAACTTATTGCCTAGTGGCATTCTCCACCAGTCAACTCTTGGTGAAGAAAAAAAAGTCGTGGTAGGGGTAAAAAAAACAAATGACGTTGACATTAAAAAGCAATATAAAATAAAAGTAACAAAAAATTATAAAAATAGATTTATATAAATATATACACACACATACATAAATACGTAGATGTTGACATTACCGTTTACAGAAGCTAGTTATTTATAAAATTATATGAAAAGGTTCTATCAAAATGTGTGCTGCTAGTAGCTAGGGACAGAAGAGATAGTAATTTATTGTCATGACAAACAAATGTACATATGTAGTAAAGTAAAGCGAAACATTTCAAATACATCAGGAAGAGCACTCGCCATTATAGAGGCGGTTTATACTACACAGCGCCGAAGAATCTCCGCAATCTGTCGAGCTTGTCAGTTTTTCATACGGGTGTGTCCTCGCATGTACTGGAGAAGTCCGTATCAGTTAAATGGATTTCATCAGTTAAATGAATAAACCTATAAATATTGATGGATTAGTTAACAATTTTTTCTGGACAAATTAATATAATTTAATCATGAATAAAAATTCAACTGCACCTACCTCGCTCAGCATAAATGTTTCAGACTTTTTCTAAAACTTAAGTAAAAAAAAGTTCCGTTCAAGTACTTTTCATATTATAGTGGGTTGAAATTCATATTGTTCCGCGGAATTTAAATATTACATCAGCAAAGAATCAGACATTATTAATTATGTAGGCAGGAATCAGTAGGCAGTAGCTTTACACAAACACTGAGCGGCCTTGTCGCTTAAAAACGATTTCTTCAAGCAACCGTAACATTATAACCCCCTAAAGCGAAATGTAACACATTGTCGTATGACACTTAACAAAATTAAGATTTATAGTAAACGTACTACTAACAAATTTTCGCCATATTGGTTACAAGTAATGAAATAAAAATATTTAAATATAGGGGTGCTTCAATCTTACATTACAATTATTTTGGTATTTAAATCAATGTTGTTTTAGTATCCTACATGTATTATGTAGTGTTATGAGGTCGTAGGTTTTAAATAATATAAATATGTAGGTACAAGTAGGTATTCGGTTATCATTCGGTTTCGACATTTGTGTATCATACGGATTTCGAAATACTGATTGACTAAAATCAAGTTTATACACCGAATAAGCAAAGAATCATGGCGCAGGATAACATTAATTTATAAAAAATAATAAGAGATTCTTAAGTGTATACCAATGTTGAGATGAAATATTTATATACGTGTAAAATATCGTCATTTATATATAAAATGTTAACTTATTTTCCGGTATCTCGGTTATTTACCTATAACGCTACCGCGTTTCTGTGTTCGGTGTGTATAAAATCCCCTTGCTAGCGGCTGAATGACTGACAGTGAGTGATAACCTATTGGTTAAGCATCTCGATCCCGCTACGTTGGGCCGAGATTCAAATCCCTGCACGTACCTCTATTTCTTAAAATCTCTATTTCTTATTTCGAAATAATGTGCGTATTATGAATTAATTATCACTCGCTTTAGCGGTGAAGTAAAACATCGTGAGGAAACCTGCGCGCCTGAGAATTCTCCATAAGGTTCTCAAAGGCATGTGACCTCCGCCAATCCGCACTAGGCCAACGTGGACTATGGCCTAAATTCTCTCATCTGTGAGAGAAGATCCATGCCCAGCAGTGGGACGATAAAGCGTTGATGATGATGATGAATGAGTGACAGCTGACTTGACTCACAAATAATCACGGTTTTATACACAGGTCTTGCAACAACGGTAGTGAGGTACATCGGTTTAATGATTGCGCTGTTATCAATTTACGGCCGCCAGAGGTATGACGATAGATGGATGCAACGCAGACAGAATAGCATTTTATTTTTTAGTACTTATTCTGCCATGATTCTTCATTGTACAAAGATACCAGAGATTGGAGTCAAAATGGCTTTCTACCGTAAAGGAAGAAATGTATACCGTTGTTATTAATGGTTACATTAATGCTCAAGTAGCCTTTGCCATTCAATTCAACATTCGCCAAGCATTCGAACTTAAAGGACTTAGAAATGAAATATTATTTGCTTTGCGGTGTTGGTAAAAAGTGTGCTGCATAAATGAGAGTGCGCCATAAGTTACTCTAAGATACCAATTTTTTTACGTGGGAAATTCTATCATGGATACTTTTCCATAGCGTGGGCGGCAGATGGCGATACCGTACTCATGGGGGGACTGCATTCGTATTCTATGGAACGTGGAGGACGACTGTGTGTCTTCTCATACTTCTCATACTCATTCTCATTCTCATACTGTCTTCTCTTTTTTGAGAAGAGACTAGAAGCAGTGAACCAATGTGTTGATGATGAATTGAACCAATTAGTATAATCACACTATCCTTCACTGACTCTTCGGTCTAACCCAATGTCATCCATCGTCATGCATCATCAACACAGAGAAAAGCTATTAGAAAAATTTAAAAAACAAGAAGTCCAATTCAATAAAAAATATTTTATCTCGTTTCCCGTTCCATTAACTTCAACGGCAAGGGAAATTTACTGGGACCGCTGATCGGAGTTACTAGTTAAAATTCCTGTGTTCAAATATAGATATAATATATATGGGTTTTATACCTGACTATTCAAGAACAGTATTCTTCTCGGTTTTCTATTGTACCTACGTGGATTTGTTGGTGACGTCCTGCACCAGAAACGGTTAAAGTGTTATTAGAATTGTCTTCACCTTATACGCTTTATTTTATAGGCCACTGCAAGATATTTAATTGTATATTGTTAAACTTTCTAAGTTATTTTTTGAATGGAGTTTTTTTTATTATCGCAGGTGGGTAAGGTCGTAGATTTTGCTACTTAGTAACATAGACACTTCTATCTTACGATATCGTAGAAGTAACGCGCAAGTAACACAGGGTCATTATAAGGTTGATTATATAAAGTACTACTTTTAATATGCTTCAAAAAAGGACATCCTGTAATACTTTTTTATCGCATTATTGTACGTTCGGTTAATTATTCAGAAATAGGACAGTAATCAATGATAGTAGACAATTTTTTTTTATTAAAACTTCAACGAGTGATTTTTTTTATAACACAAAACTATAACTGACAACCATTTATCAAAAAAAGGAATATTATTATTTATCAAGTAAATACAAAAATTACCTTCTTTTAAAATTTTACTTTATTTTGAAGGATCATTTGAAGACAAAACACTCTTCTGAAAAAGGTAGCTACACTAAACATTGATTAAACGTTTTAATATAAGAAATTTCTGTTAGACTAGTGATAAACTGTTTTATCTGCCTAAAATCCTTCTCAAAAGCGTGGTTTTAAAAACACAAACATAGTATTCGAAATCACAAACAATTTGAAGTTAGGTATTGTGTCCATAAATTTGTATATTTTTGTACTTTTTTCCTCAATCATTTTCATTTCCTCCTTTCTATCTACTGCAGCTTACTTAATCGTTACATTTTTATACTTTTCATTAATCACGTCAATTTTTTTGTTACTTTCAATCATAGATTTTCAAAGTTTTTCATCGATCTATTGAAATGCTCTTCTCATCTTTCAATCTTAACAGGATTCAGTTGGGTAACTTTTAGTGTTTGTGATGTTAACAATTCCGATTTTTCTTTTTCTTTTGCTTTTATACGGTTGTTTTTCCATTTTCGCCGTAATTCTATTTCGTCTTCTTCAGTGTAGTCTATTTTTTTCTTTTGATAATTTTGTGGTGACCTTTGCTTTACTTTTCTCTGCATTTCTTCATATTTTTGTGGATTTTCTAGTTTTAGTTTTTTTCGTTTTTGTTTTGTTTTTCAGCCTGTGTCATTGGCATAGATGCCAATCACTCACAGATCTGTGAAAGTTTTTAGAAAATTCTTAAAAGCAATAATCACTCGAAAGTAGTAGAAATTCGCTAACGAAAGTGATCTGACGAAAAAAATCTTAATTTGTTAGAAGTTTTATTAAACTAAAAACGAAACATGAAAACACTATTCACAAAATAATTTTAAAGTAAGCTTGCATACTCCGGTCGCGCTCGCGCCTCTCACTCGTCTAGATGAAGTATTTTTTTTCATAAAATAGGCATTTGGTATCAGTTTCGTCTATGTAATTTCTAAAGTATTATGATTCATAAAATAATCGTCCACGCGACGAACGCCCGCACTTTGTCCCGCTTAACACTGTTTTGAACCCGAATAACAAGATTTGAATCGGACCTGTGTGACTACTTGTAGTTAAATTTTTATATTCTTTGACTATCTACGCTATCTCTATGATAAAAATTACGTATTAAAATCAAAACTAACATTTAAACAACCTTTGCATTTTCTCTACGCAGTGGTTTATCATAGTATTTAGTAATAAATAACGATAACGTAGAAGTAACATTAGAATTCAGTAGGTTATCGTTCCAAAATCGTTGTCTCTGCACATTTCTATTTTTTGTTTAAATCACGAGATATATTTCTTTTAAAAGTACTTTCTAAAACTTCAAACATAATACTACTCATAACATAATACTACTCCAATAAAAATACTTGCAATGTAATTAGTTTAAAAGTTTTTTTTTAAATTAGAAACGAAAAATTGGGACATGTTTTATATTTAAAAAGTAGCAACGGCTTACGGCCTTATCCAGTTACGGACAGTACAGCTAAAAATATTATGATGTGTATTATCATCCGTTTGTTATTGTCTTGAAACTGTTATCTGTTTTGTAATATTGTATGACTTCTGTTGGTTCTCTGTTAATTTAATTTATCTTTTAAAGTTATGAAGTACAATTTGCATAATAATACACCGAAGTTTGTATTTGCTTTAATAAAACTGTAAGTTAAACATGAGAACTTCAAATGATAATAATTTGCTCAAAAATATGATCAGTATTATTTCAAATATCTGCACAGCACTGAATTTAAGCAGTAATTACATATACGAGGCGTATTGTGTGCATAAAATTTTAAGAATGGATATCAAAATTTCTCAGTAATTTTGAATTCGTTATATCTTTATATTCAATGTTGATGCCAAAATTTTGAAGTATTAACATTAAAACTTTTTATGTATTGAGACTTAGCTGTACCTAATTGGACCTAGAAAGTATATTATGAATCAAAATTAATGAATTAAGAGATAAAAGTATGTTACCAAAAATTTCAAGTATGTTAGTGTACATAATTGATTTGTGTGCTAAGATGTAAATACTAGTTAGCCTAAACATATTCGTAAGTGCACAGACCCATGAATTGTAACTATAACATGTAGGTACCTATTATTACTACCTAATATGAAATGTTGTTTAGCTATATTTGTCAGATTGCAAGTTTTTCTGTCTCTTTTGTAAAATTTACACTAATTCTTTTTAAAATTAAATGTTTTTTTGAAAACATCGTGTGACAACTTTCATAAATTTAATATACTTGGTCAGTCGCACAACTTTAATCACGACGGTGAAAAGTCGGGGATTTAATAAATAAACAAAGGCCACTCAAACGTTTGCGTTGCATAGGTTTAGATAAAATATTAATAGTAAATATAATTAAGTGGTAGATACCTCCATAATCAAAGGTGGTGAAGTTTTTTGATCCTCCAACTGCAACATACCATTTTTGATAAATAATAGCTATACATAAATAATAGGAAAACCCACTGAAACTTAATTTATTACTACTTATTTGCGGTGCTAAAGAAACTTCACAGTCAAAAGTTTAGTATAATTTACATTTAAATCGCCTTAAGTAAAGTCTGTTTTTAATTATGTACAGGTACGTACCATATTTTTTTTATAAATCATAAGTTATGATAATACCTAATACTGATAAGAATGATTTATTTTTCGCTACTTTATTGAATTCCTGCACTGAGTTCTCTATTTTTGTAACAGTATTGTTTTTGAATATCAAAAAAATAAATGTGTAAATTTAATTTCGAACAAAGTGATGATTTGCAACTGTTAATTAATTTAAGAAACCTTTATTATCACTGTATCTATTAGCTTTATAATTGTTATAACTAAGGCCGACGTAATTACTATCCCAATTCGTAGGTAATACGTAATACGTACCTACTGCACTATTATATGCTTATGTCATATATTATTGCTTATTTTTAGGATACATTTTTGTCCTTTTAAAACAAGTCGCAATAGGTAATTATCATATTATTTTATTACATACATCAACGTATTTATTTAGTATAATTTTATTTTTGTAACTAGAAAAAGAAATCCAACTACTATCGCAATTTGATTTTACTCTAAAATTGTGTAAGTACCTACTAATTTCGCCTTTTTCCTTAATTCAGACAAAATTGTGTAGTTGTAAATGATATTACAAAATTTTTTTTAGGAAAAAAAAAATATGTTTGGAGCATATCACTCTTAACTTACGTTAGGTTAGATTGTGAAATTACGCAAATTATCAATGCATATCCCTTCTGAGAATAATGATTAATCATGACAAACACGAATTATTCAATGGTGTACTTCAAAATTTGTTCTTTCAGTCTTGCTTTTATACCAATGATGCATTTACGCTTCTGAATAAACCAATGGACCTCGTATTAGATCTCCTTTAATGTAAGTAGTTATTGTTTATAAATGTTGTCTCATAACTAGGGTTGCCAACTTTTAATAATCCAATATAGTATTTTCAAAGTATTTGCCTGTAAAAATGTAGTTGATGGCGAAAAAAGAAACTTTATCATTATATTATTTTTAAATCAATAAACGAGTATGTCGAAATGTTTCGTTTAAAAAGAGATAGAGGCTGCTTTCGGTTTTATACGTATTGTAAAACATATTATCCAATTTTTGTCTAATTTTTTAATCGAAATATGGTAGATCCTACTACATATCGCCTACTACATATGTTTAAGGAATACAATATTCAGGCTCTGAATACATATAGTAGGATAGGTCCTATGTTATTTAGTAAGGTTGGCTACCTTACCTATAATAACAAGCACTTTGAACTACCGTTATGAAGGCTCCAGCGATCCTTTAGTTTTGAGGCAGTGGGTTGTAGCTATAGGTATATCTATGTATTAAAATTTATGATAAACATTGTTATAAAACGTGTAAAGTTGTATTAAAATCTATATATTGTCTAACTTAATACAATATTTATGTAATGAAACTAAAATGTAGATACATCAATGTTTAGCTGTTAAACTTTCAAATATGAGCACATTTAAATAAAATCTTTTGTACATAGTTATGTTACTTGCTACTCTTTACGTGTAATGTGTTTTCGTGTCTATCATTTGAAAAAGGGGCTAAAGCTATACAGCGTTTGATAAAGACGTAAAACAATTTAGTGGCAAATATTTTGTGTGTCTATATTTTTATCTGTGATGTCTATTTTGAAATGAGGGTGTAGTTATTTGATTTGGAGGAGGGATGGATTTGTTAATCGAATGTTAATATAAAAATGGTCTTTTGTAAGATAAATAAAAGGATATTGAATTTACTTTTATTTTTATTTTGTACTTTTTACCGTACAATAATAGTACCACTAATTAGTATGAAAATATTCAAACTACATTATAATACAAATTATATCAAACTCATTTATTGGGTTTGAAAGCACATGTATCTTTTTTCACTTTTTTTTTCACCATAATAACAAAAAAGTAAAGTTACGTTTTATCTTGAGACAATGATTTGTTGCTTAGGTTTTGTACCTACTCGCGTCGTTCAGAGCCACCTGTTGGCTGCTAAATGCTATCAGATAACGTTATGTGCAGAATCTAGTAGTTCCGAGTTCAAAACAGAACCACTAGATGGCCTTTATAACATAAATAAGATTCGTTTACTTAGCCCGATTATACATAGATATAAAAAAACCGCAATGAGGGCGCTACTAGTAAAGCAAATTAATGTTATAAGAAAAAAGTACCGCAGAAATTCCACATGATGGTGTTTTCATAAACCTGGTCGGCCTAAAAGTTATCCATGCTTTTTCCTTAATCCTGTATGACCTGTAAATACTGGTGGACCGTACCTATATTGTTAATTTTCCATATCCAATAAAGACGAAACATTTGCTACAGCGCAGGTGACAGTTCGAGAGGTGCTTTCACTACATATTACCTATATCATATGGATGCTTGTTTCTAAGGGTGGGGATTCTTTACTGTAAGTATTTAAATAGGATCGACTTAATCGGATCCAGTTGAACTGCTTAAATATATAATTTTACACGTTTCTTAGTCACGCACACTCACCCTATCTTTCATAGCACCATGTTTTAGGGTAAGGCGCTCCGCAGTACCAGCTAGATAAATTTAACTCCAATCAGAAGGATGCAGTTTGAATCGTCCATGACCCAAGATTAACCACCAAGATATAACCCCTTAGTATACGGATGGAAACCAGCTCTCTCTACGTATTTTAACTTTGTGTCTAAATTTATTCCATTTTTACCTAATGAACAGATAGCTAACTAACTACAGTTAGCTATCTGAACTGGTGCTTACATTATGTTTATGTCGTCGATGACGAATTAAAAATTTGAAATGTTTGTTTCATCATAAGCAGTGACGTAGTTATGCCAATGCAACCAATGCGGTCGCATGAGCCCGTGATTCAAGGCCACAGCGGGCAAAAAAAATTTTTTTTTAAAAAAAAAAATTTTTTTGTAGAAGTTTAAACAAACCGCAAGAAAAATACTATCCTAAATTTACGCACACGCGATTTAAACGATAAACGATAAATGGTCCTCTACTCTCAACTTTTTACAAAATTTTCCTTTACTTACCCATTCTTTCGTGAGAGCGGTTTGAAAAAAGTTAGAAGTTTGAAAACTGTCTCAACTTTCAGGCGTCTACTGCCGACTAGCCGACTTCTCGTCTAACGCTAGGCAGTCCACTTTCCTTTTCATAATAGTCCTCCTCTGCGATTATTATTTTTTGCATTGGGGCCAAAAAAAGCTTACTAGCCTCTGATTATGAGCTAAAAACATACACTAAACGAACATAATCAGTACAAAATTTTGATTATCATCTTTGGACACCCTTTTAGACTTGGTTATAGTTGACCATGCGGTACCATTTTCCATATTATAGTATGCTTCGATAATGCATGTGTCAGCCAAAACATGTAAGATGATATTTCCTAAGAGTTCCCGGGCCGATATGGTATTGGGTTCACTCCTCTACAACAGCTCTCCTTCAAACCTGTAACAGATTGGCGAGTCCTGCGTTATTGTTTGTATCCATTGGCAACGATGTCTACTAACTACATATCAAGCAATACGTCACCTACATAGGAAAGGCTTGTAAAAACTTTTCTGCTCAGGCCAGTTAAAGTTGGACAGAATCCAAGAGTATAGTCGGTTCAAGAACCATAATTTCCGACCAGTAAAATAAGTTCATGTAGGTACATACAAAAAGTAATCATTTTGTTACCTATTTGAAAATATTATCCCTATAAGATAAAATATCTATAATGAACATTAGTTATTATTATTATTTAAATAATAATCAAATGTTGTGCCATAATATGTGGGGAGGGTATTAGGTATGTTGTATATTCCAGTGTTACAAATCATCTTATGATAAGGGGGCAAGCGGTCGCAGTGACCTCAGCATAAGAGTAATGTCCTCAATTAACTCAGTGGAGGTCAGGCCCATACTACCCTCTTTGTTTGCTTTTTCAGCGCGGATTACGTCCAAATATTTGCGAACCGATGTCGACCGTGTATGTTGTTTGTCTTATATAAATGCCTTCAAGTTAAGTGGTATCCGCCTAAAATTATTAGAACTTTGTAAGCTTCCATTTAACTATGTTTGCTCTTCGAATCACAGACACGTTCAATTAAGGGCTATCTTTTGGATGTTAAAATTAAGTGTGTCATGGCTGCACAAAGTGACCTATGCGATTTCAATTCAACTCGAATTCTACGTAGGTTAAATGTTCTACTGTGTTTTATGGTCAGAATGATTTTTTTTCCACCCTATTAGTGCAGAAAAGCTTCTACGAAAGTACAAATATTTTCTCAAGTAAACTATTGGGAAATATATAAGGAAAAACGGCACTATAGCTAGCATGACTTATTTCTATTAGGATTTATCTATTAAAATACCAAAAGTCAAAGGTTTGAAATAGGTCATGTCGGAATTTCGCAAGCACACAACAAAATAAGTCAAGTTTAAAATAGTCGCAAACTTAAATTGCAATGTATTAAAGCCACGTTTGTGAGCGGAAGTTAACTCTTTAGCGAAAAGTTTCGTTTTAAAACTACAGATTTTCTCAGTTATTTATAGCTCCATAAAATCTAAATGAACGTCTTTTATGTTTGCGAAAGCACTTTCTATTGGCATTGAAGAAATATCTGATAATAACATTTTAAAATAAAGGACGTTAAATATATAATGTGAAAGTAAAATAGTCAAAATTGGGCGTGGTCGTAACTTGCTAACGCTACTAATGAAGTGCTGAACGAATGATATGAGACACTCTGTATATTAGTCATGTTCATCATCAACCCATTATTGCCCCACTGCTGGGCACGGGTCTTCTCCCAGAGATGAGAGAGTTTAGGCCATAGTCCACCACGCTGGCCGAGTGCGGATTCGCGGACTTCACATGCCTTTGAGAACTCACTGGCATGCAGGTTTCCTCACGATGTTTTCCTTCACCGTTAAAGCGAGTGATAATTAATTCATAATACGCACATAAT
>DWKW01002029.1:0-11598 GCA_018250115.1 Doberes anticus
GGTTATCAAGAAGGTTCACGACGCCACCATCCTTGCACCATTCGTACAGCTAGTACATTGGCTTGTTCATGTAAGTGATATCGGTAGTCGGTACTGTGAGGCGCCGGGCGCCGGATAAAAAGGGCTCCTTTTTACCCGCTCACGGTGCCAGCCCTCCAGGATCCACTCGGAAATTGTCTAAATTTGGCAAAAAAAATAATTATGGTGGAACACTGAATGTAGCGTAGTGTTCAATTCGTTCAATCGCATATACACGATTATACACGAGTTTCATACAAAACTAAACATAAAACTTAGTTAAACCAAACTCATTTTCGACTAATAAAGCTTATATCGCAGCCGAAACTAAAATAAAACGTGATTCAAGTATGCCCTGATTAAAGTTTAAGCCGTATATAAAAACCGGGTAGCCAAATTATTAAGGCGGTCAGATAAAAGCCGTTTAGCGAGTCGAAACACGAAACGCGCGTGGGCACGTTCGTGGAACTGTTTAAAAAAATTTAATGTTGTTTCTACGTAAATAATCTACTTTTTTTTTTAATTCAGTGACTCACTTGTTTCGAACTGTATTTGTCCATTAGAAGGACATAATTCAAAAGTATGCGGATAAAATAATCATTATGTACTTTTAGAAAGGTGGCTGCAGTTATTAGTGTTTGCTTCTGTATCCAAGTACACAGGAATACATATTACCAGATGTTAAGTGGTCTCTGCATCCCATTGACATCGACATCCGTTTGAGGGCATACGAGGATGCGCTGCGATACCTGAGGATAGTCGTAGCTTAGGTCATGAGTGCTCAGGGCAAGTGTTAAATTTTGCGCCCACGAAATCTTATGCGTCAAATTTCGTAATGTACCCGCGCCTCTGTGGGCCCTGCGAGTTTGTGCTCTTGAGAATTGCGCCCCTGAGGTCAGTCTTTAGTTACGACGCTGCCTGTAGACAAAGCGCATATGTGTATGCGTTGCTCTTTTTGAGCAGGGTAAAGCTCAGGTCTTACGGCTATTTCAATAGCATAAAAACGTGGTTTTAAGGTATTTCAACTAGCTTACGTTCGTTATAAGTAATTACCGCCGTATGACAGCGACATCCATAAATTTTATCTGCTAGAAAACCAACGTTTCTTAGAGATTTTACACGATTGTTTTTGTCGTCTTGACTCTCTCAGCAACGTGCTGTTTTACAGCAAAAATCCAGTGTAGCAGTGCTTTCGTCGCAGTGGACAGTTTACACAGAGCCCTTCACCACCTGTAAAACATTTTTTTTAAGTGTTAATAGCCAACGAGCATGCAGGCCACCTGATGTTAAGCGTTTACTGCAGCCTATTGACATCCACATCAAACCTCAACTAGGACGAAAGTCCAATCTGAGGTTGTATGTGTATGCGTTGCTACTCATGAGGACTAAGCTGGGTTACCTTGTCCTGTGTCTTCTGCCTAACCACACCCATCAAACCGAAACACAGCCGTTCCCACACTGAAGCTTTACGCCGCCGCAGGCGAGCCTTCGACATAAGACTCTACCACCATCAACTACTAATTTATACTTATAAACCAAAAAGTTAACAAACTATGCTCTGTACAGGACAAAAGTATGGTGGTGTTCGTAGAGGCAGCAGTACTCGATGACACCTTGCTGGCAGAGTACGGAGACTTCACGTCTGTCCGGGAGAGGCTGATGACGTTCAGGGCAGGCACCGACGACCTCACGGACAAGATCGACTTCATTATATGCTTGGGCGGCGATGGCACTCTGCTGCATGCCAGTTCGCTGTTTCAGGTGAGTTTTTGGTGGATCTGTTTAAATGTGAGTAGCAGACGAACAAAGTTCCGAAGTCATATTTGAAATCGTACGTGGTTGGTACGTGGAATAGCAAACGAGCATGCCGGCTACCTGATGTTAAGTGGTCACTGCAGTCTATTGACATCCACATTCAACCTCAAATAGAACGGAACGGAAGTCTGAGGTTGTACGTGGATGCGTTACTAGCTGAGGACTAAGTTGGAATGCCGGACAAGGCCAGTGTATTCTGCCTAGGCACTGTTCTAACAGAATATGGCTGCTTTACGATTGTTAAAAAGAAGCTGGACAAGATTGACTTCATAATGCTTAACCAATAGCCATGGACATCGTGGTGGACTATGGTTAAACTCCTCATCTCTGACAGGAGATCTATGCCCAGCTGCGGGACAGTAATGAGTTGATGATGATAAGATAAATTATTTTACTACAGCTGATACATTTACTGACAAATTTTACTATTCTTTGGAATACATGGCAAACATAAAAATTAATTCGCGGAAACTTATTGCCAACGATGGAGCGAGTACGGTTTTGGTTTTAGGAATAATATAATGTAATAAGTAATATTTATTTATGCGTATTATCACTCGCTCTAACGGTGAAAGAAAACATCGTGAGGAAGCCTACATGCCGGAGAGTTCTCTATAACGTTCTTAAAGGCATGTGAAGTCCGCTTATCCGCACTTCGACAGCGTGGTGGACTATGGCCTAAACTCTCTCATCTCTAATAATAAATAATAGCGTATATCTCGTTTTCAGCAATCTGTCCCTCCTGTGATGGCATTCCATTTGGGTTCGTTGGGCTTCCTCACGCCCTTCGAATTCAACAATTTTCAGGATCAAGTTATGAACGTGCTAGAAGGTATGTTTACTTTGTTAGATTTCTCATTTGCTACAGAAAATATTTGACTTTTCTTGCGTTTTAATAACTAGTCATCGCCAATTGTTCGAAATACGATCGTAATTCATAAAAATATAAAATAATCTCTTCTTTGCCTTAACATATGTACACTCCACAGACTGTTGAAAAGGGAACATTGGAAATCGCACAAAATTCACAGTCGATTTGTCATTCTGTCAATCTGACATTTCAAATGTTATTGGTGACAATCTACTCTGTGCGACTGTGGTAGTGTGTGTGTAGATTTTTTTTAAATTAATTTAATGTATTTATGCATTGTTATATAAAAAAATTGCTTTCTGCGCTCTTTCTCCATATAAACTTTAACTGTGTAAATTTCATATTCCTCCGTTCTTATAATTTTCGTGAATAGGGGTACAAAATTTTTGGTTCACGTATTAATTTAATATAAATATATAGATAACGCTTCATAGTCCTAGCCCCACATTATGGTCCCCTGTATCGTGGGTGCCATGGACAGACACAGAGACAAGAATAGAAACACCACATCCACATCTAACCTAATATCTAAAGTCGTACGTGGATGCGCTGCTACTTCTAAGGACTGAGTTGGAACGCCTTCTGTCCCAGCGAAGTTTGCCTTACCACACCGTACAGACCGAGACACACCAGTGCCCACACTGCTTAACTTAACTTAACGATAGAAGTGCTGCAGCAGTGGTACCACCTTGGATATAACTACCACCATCAGACCATCACCTGATCACCCTTATTCCAGGCCACGCGGCGCTCACGCTGCGGTCGCGGCTGCAGTGCGTGGTCCTGCGCAAGACGCACGACGACGGCAAAGACAAGAAGAAGCCCACCACTATCCTGGTGCTCAACGAGGTGGTGGTGGACCGGGGACCGTCGCCCTACCTCTCCAACATTGACCTGTTCCTCGATGGCAAGCATATAACGTCGGTGCAAGGCGACGGTGAGTTGTATCTTCAGCTACAATTTACAGTTCCGGTATCTGTCCAAGCTACTTTGTGATACATAATTGATACAGCTATAGTAAGGAACTATAAACATATAAAACATTTGGCTTTAAATAAAAAAGGTGGGCAAAGGGGACGATAGAGTGGACACGGGTGATATGTGACTGTGAGATTTGTAAATTTGTTTGCAAACTCGCATGGTCCAAAGCCAGAGAGATATCACCAAGAAGCGAATGATACACAAAATATATTCATCCCTCAGTGTATCTGCCTATCTCTGTGTGCGTGTGGAGAAAGAGATAGTGGGAGTATTTTAGTCAATTTGATAGGGTTTGTATTTTATGAAGCTTAGTAACGTATGTGATATAAAATTATAAGTATTTGTCGCGTACATAGATGTACATAGAAGACTAGAATACGGCCACGACTTCGCCCGCGTGATGGTAAGTAAAAAAAAAACTTGCGTGATTATTGTATATTTGAGTTACATTATTGAAGTTTTCTTACGGAATCCTAAAGTTTTTGAAATTTTTCTAACGCCAATGTTCATCAGGGATAATGTAGGATTCTAATGGTAAAATAATTTTTCAAATCGGTCTAGTAGTTGTGGAGCCTATTCAATACAAACAAACAAACAATCAAATCTTTTCTCTTTATAATATTAGTATAGATATACGCTTACAGTTGTACGAATCCTTTTCTTTTTCGATAAATTTAGCGAACAAAGTCGCGAGCCAAAGAAAGTTAATCAAATACTGTTTTCTTTAAATTTCAGGTCTAATCGTATCGACGCCTACGGGCAGCACGGCGTACGCGGTGGCAGCGGGCGCCAGCATGATCCATCCCTCGGTGCCCGCGATCATGGTGACGCCCATTTGCCCCCACTCGCTGTCCTTCCGGCCCATCGTCGTGCCCGCTGGGGTGGAGCTCAAGGTGAGTGCACTG
Source organism: Doberes anticus (assembly GCA_018250115.1). Classification (NCBI taxonomy): domain Eukaryota; kingdom Metazoa; phylum Arthropoda; class Insecta; order Lepidoptera; family Hesperiidae; genus Doberes; species Doberes anticus. The sequence goes on from DWKW01002029.1 coordinate 4,591, forward strand.
GCCACTGATGCATTCAAGATTATAAGATTAATGATCCACTTTGAAGTCCATGGCTCGTCTGCCAATTCTGTCGTGAAGCAGCAGTGTAATCACTGCTGTCCTGCGTTTGTCTAACAGGGTGTATTTGTACTGGACTTTGACGTTAACACATTCCAATTCTACAGAATAGCAACGCAATTATGCGTCACTTCAGTCAAGAAGTAGCTCTTATTTAAATAAAACTCCTTAATATTCTTAATAGTTGTTAGCTTTAAAATTGCATCGAATATCGTGTACCTGGTTAAAATCGGTCAATTTATACAGGATCATATCTGAAGATATTTTCAAAAATATTTTATCAAAATTACTTTTTTTAAGATCGATTTTTGAAATCATATCACTTTTTTCTTACTTTGCTGTAAAAAAAAAACTATCGAATTACCTAATCCTCATAACAATCAGTCTATTATTTAGACCTATATTCCCAGACCCAGTTGTTTTTTTTTGTTGGTACGTTTGATAAAAACACCGACAGACAATGAAAAGGTAATTTAAATGAGATAATTTTCTACAAAAGTTAACTTTTTCGTGAATTATTTTGTCAACTTTTGGTCACTGCCATATACACTCTCTTCTATGATCTAGTTACAGTAAAATACGACACAAAATTACCGTAACGCCGCCCCTTTATCGATCTACCCTCAATGAGAATTAATTAAATGTCAACCCCTTATTTATTTATTTATTTTATTTGTCACACCAACAAGATATACACTACAGACTTTCTGAGAGTAGATAACAAATAATTCAGTGCTCAGTCATACCTCTTTTATAGGTGTAATCTACATGAATATTGAGCGTCATACATAACAATACAATAAAAACATTACAAATCAGGGTTACAAATACAGAATTTCAGGGTCAAAAAAAAAATTGAAATGTTATTATGTAAAAAAACAAAAATGTTTATGAATATATAATTTTTATATATTCATAAGAATTTTTGTTTTTTGAAAAATGTTTATGAATATATAAAAATTATATATTCATAAACATTTGTTCATTCATTCATAAACATTCATTTGTTTCCAAACCCCTTAAACAATGTTTAACGTGACGTTATAGATAGCGCTGTCGCCCGAGGCGCGTAACGCGATGTGGGTGTCGTTCGACGGAAGGAATCGACAAGCGTTGCAACATGGAGATAGGTATATACGAGCTGTGTACGAACGTATGGCGCCCGACTAACGCACGCTGTAGAACGCTTGCCTTGTAGCATGTTGTCCGTATTATGTAATATGTATTGTATAAGTAATGTGTATTGTATAAATAATGTGTATTGTATAAACTAAACCGACCGTGACTTTAGCCGCACGACAGAGAAGTTACGGAACCGTACGGCATCCGAAGTACATGACGGCGCGGACTGAAGAGTTCAAGCTGTACCTCTGGTTCTCCTGTACGGTTATAGCTCAAAATTCTCCTAGCACTAAAATCTAATAGTATGCACTTAAGCTGTTAAATACCCATTCAAAACTGTAAATATTTGAGATAAGACAGATTGTTTCAGATAAAAGTAAACGCTGAAGCTCGAAATATTGCCAGCGTGTCGTTCGACGGTCGCTCGCAAGTGCCGATCGGACCAGGTGATAGGTAAATTTTCTCTAGGTTTACGACCTTCACGGATTTTGAGCTCTCGGTAATACAAATGGGGTTAGATTACGCATGTAATGGTGTGTAGCTTTGATGGTGGAGCATTAAGTTTGAGCTTGCCTGCGAGACACCATTGGTATACCTGTTTGTGCTGTACAACAGCAGCGATTCTTCTGTGAAGCAGCAGTGATTCTTCTGTGAAGCAGCAGTGATTCTTCTGTGAAGCAGCAGTGATTCTTCTGTGGAGCAGCAGTGATTCTGCTGTGAAGCAGCAGTATCAATGTGAGTTTCGGTTTGAAGGATACAGCAGTAGGCGACTGCACTAAGATATAAGTTGTTCCTACAGGTTCTTATCTGTTCTCAGGATTAGCAAGTATGTAAGTTCGGCCTCAGATATTATGATATGTCATATTTGAGGTTAGATGAGGCTGTCCATAGGCTAGAGTGATCTAAAAAAATATTCAGAAATATCATAAGAGCGATTTCAGCAATGTCCATTGCATACAATTGCTTGGCACCTGTCAGGTCGAGCCGTCCAACCGCTCAGCAGATGTCAATTGGCCATCCAACCTCTCAGCAGATGTCAATTGTGCCGTCTAACCGCTTGGCAGATGTCAGTTTAGCTGACTGATCTCTTTTACGCTGCCCGTGACTTATCACTCAATATCAGTGCTATATTGAATCATCTATTACCTTCCATGGGCCAACTCCAGGCGCAAGATCTCTCTCGTTAATCCAACAACGAAGTAATCTAAAACAGATTTTAATTTAAGTAGAGCTCAAGATTCATGATGCCATTGATTGCTGTGTAACTTACATTATTCATTCGGTCGTCCTGGTTGCAAAATGGTTGAGGATTTAAGATGATTGAAATAAGGGGAAAGGTACTAAATAGAATTTTAGAATATAAAGTTTTCATAAGTCTCGAGATAGGATAGGTTATGGCATACAAAGTATCATATTTCCAAACTTTACAACTCTCCTCAGGGTATATTGTTTTAAAAAAAAACAAAACTTTGCAGCACTGAAAGTTAAACTTGCTTAATTTCCATTATAATTTCATGGTTTGGTTTATAAGAATTTTTCTTTAGTTTTAGAAATAATCTGTAGGTATATAGTTAAGAGTCGGAAGTGGTTTTGGTGTGCACTTCTGCTTGCATGTTGCTTTTGCTTTGTAATTGATTTATTTAGTTCTTATTTAAAGGTATAGTATGAATTAGTATAGTAATTTCATTTTGTATTATTAAGATGTAAATTTGTTGTAGTTTATTTTAATTACTGTCAATATAATGCGCAGTTAGGCAGAAGACCCAGGAGGCATTCCAACTTGGTCCTCAGGAGTAGCAACAGGACTCCGATAGGACTCCCTTCTATTTGAGGTTGGATGTGACTGTCCATGGGCTGCAGTGACCACTTAACATCAGGTGGCTGCATGCTCATTTGCTATTCTATTGATATATATATATATATATATTTGTATATATATTATAGTTTCTTAGTAAGAGATTGTAAAAGTCTTATGAGAAATATATATTGTTTAACCGTAGTTTATTTTAATTTACATTTTAATAATACTGAATATAAATATGTATGTTGTTAATGGTATGTTAGTTAATTAATAACTGTTTTTATTATTATTGTTTCTCGGTAAGTGATTCTAAAAATCTTTTGATAAATAAAGAATGTAAATGTTAATTTTCAAGTTAACGCAACACAATTTCTAAAGGAGTAATGCCATATATTCTTAGGGCCAGCGCAAATAAAACGAAGAACTCAACAGTACCATCAGTGGGATAATGCTCCAATGAGCAAATTTTAGCTAATCCTGTAGCAGAATATGTTTTTAGCAAGTTCTAACAAAAGTTTCGTAGGTGTATTTTAGGTTATGCATGTATCACAAACATGAGTAACACTGGCTAACACTTATTTGATTGTTATAATTGTTCGGCAGTCTCTACGTGACGACATCGGTGTACCCTGTGCCGTCTATCTGCGCGCAGGACCAGATCTCTGACTGGTTCGACTCTCTCGGCGAGTGCCTCCACTGGAACGTGCGCAAGAAGCAGAAACACATGGATGAGCTCAGCGACGTGACCCATTCCTCCAGCGACACTCTCGAGGAGCTCGACAACAACCACCACGACGATCGCCCGGCGGACACGTGACGTCACCTTAACGCTACACAGTAACCAATGGGACGGTCCAGCGGACAAGTGACGTCACGTCGATGCACTGCCCCACGACAACCTCCACGACAATCATCCGATAATAGAGTGGCGTCATCTCGCCTCATCGTCCCACACTAGCAACCACGATGCTTACCACTGATTAAAAACCGCTGGAGGCTCGTTTTGGTGGCTTTGAAATCTTTGACGTGTAATGTTATCGCTGGTGCTAGATGCTGATGAAATCTTGGTATTAGGGTCAGCGCAGTGTAGATGCAGAAATGCCTGAGCATTCATACATAGATAAAAAAAGTGTCGCCCAACAAAGCTAAAAATAAAAATTAATATTTTTATCTTTCAGAATATTTACAACTCTTTCTGAATTGGATATAGTTAAAAAGGAAGTACGTAGGGTTTGACGTTATTTAATTATCTATTGTAGAATGTTCGAGCTATTCCCCGTATTCCTTTATCTGCGTCGATCCATAGAGTTAGATGTGTGTTGGTTAAGTCTTTTATATTTAAATGTTATTGTCTTGTGAAGTAAACTATATAAGACTATGTGCTGGACACCAAGTAACGCGACCATAGGCCTGCTGACTAAGATGATACACCACCAGCTAGAAAATATGTTGATTAAATAATTTATATTATGTTCTAACTGGGTTGTGGATAAAACTATAAAATATCTGGAAGTGCCGCAATGGCAGTACAGTTGGAACCCAATGAGAGCAGTTCTGGTTTATCGGCTAAGGGGCATTTAGGGCTAGGTAGGTTGATTAAGACATTTATGTTAAAATTATTTTTATTTAGTTATTGTAGTATTTGTGTTATTAAAAACTCCATAACACTAATAGACAACATAATGACCAGTATTCTTAATTCGAATCCCAAAATGGAAAGGGATTAAGGATGTTATCAAGGTTATCAAAATCAAAGTCTTAGACAATGATTTTAAATCTAATTTACAGAAATTTGAATAACGCAGAATACAGAACTTTTGCACGAGAAAGACTTAAAAATTTGGTTAACGCCTAAGTCACTTAAATCAATTTATAATTACACTGGAACTCTTCAGACATTAGACAGCCTTATTAAGACAAAACTTTAATGTGTCGTCCTTGACCGCGGCAATCTAATCTTTTATACAACTTCAGACTGCATTACCGAAGCCGAAGTCAGGTGTCGGATCTCAAGTAAAGACATTCTAATCTCTTTTTATGCTGAGTTTATGCTGTCGCTTCCTGACACTTCTAGTTCAATCTTATTAAGGATAAAGTTGCACTTGGTATACATACTTTTGAATGTTATGATGGACAAAAATATTTAAAAGTCTAAAATAATGACTGCTATTATTATTAATGTTTACAAGTTTAGATCGTGTTACTCGTTTGATGTTGTTATGCTGTGAAAATGTATTGTGTTTAAGAACAATTTTTAACATTCCCTTGGACAAAAAATTAAATTTTGTTATGACTTTTACGGGTACGTATGATTTAATCTACAACCTGTTCATAATTTTATGAATTAAAATGAGTATTCCATGATTGCGACAAATAATGTTCTGGCAATCACATATTCGTAAACGTATTAGTATATAATTCAATCATACAACCATTATGTCCCACTGCTGTGCTTGTCTCCTCTCACATACGAGAAGAGGTACGTTTCACAGTTTACCACGCTAACCGAGATCTGATTGGAGAATATTAAAATTCTATATATATAGTAGAAATTATTCCCCATTAGCTTAATTCGTTCATCCAAGATATTAGGACCATTCAATATTTCAACAGTCATGGAATACATATTAAAGCTTTTTGACGAACAATGTAAAAAATTATCAATAATGTAAAATGTTAAGTAAATCTATTTTGTCATTGGCATGAAGCATACATTGGCTGCTACTGGCATATTACCACAACACAAAAAAAAGAAAATCTATTAAAATATCGTGTGAAATGTGCAGATAACACATAACTTCTTTATGGTACCGAACGCATTAGTATACGCCTAGTATACGCATTTAAAACGATGGTAACATTTCGGTTTCAATAAAAGCGTATGTTTTCGTGATTTTTGTTCGTGAAATTTTAGTAATGAACATTTTCGTTAATTCGGGATTTGATGGTCGCGGTAATATCACGAATAATTTTGCGTTTTATAGCCTCTGACTACACTGTTCCATACTACGAATGCATCAACAGTCCAAAACACCAAAATCAACATCACACCACTATTAACAACTTATGCAAAATTTACTGTTGCAGACCCACATGGAATTCCATGGACTGCCTAAATATATTTAAAAAAAAACTTGTACTGATAAGTAGCAAAATCTGCAGTTCAATGGTCAGTGGTCACTGTATTCCAGGAATATCACCATCGACCTAAGTCCAATCTCAGATTTTCCGCCTGCCTCAGTGTGTTTTGTCTCGACAGTAAAACACATTCCGTGTGCCAATACTGTTTCTGTCTTGGTATGAAACTGTAGTGGGCATAGCTATCAGTCCCGGGTCTATGATTTTTTCGAACCGAAACTTGAAATTGGCGCTCTTTCCCTCTAGCATCTTTCGTTTTTTTTAAATCCTCTCATGCTTTGGCGCCCCCTATTACAACTCAGGGAAAGTTTTCCACTCCGTAGATCCGGGGCTCACAGAGCTTAACATACTATATTTTGCTGTTATAAACAAAAGTAATAATAGGCTCAATTAGTTAAAACCATTTTGTTTTCTTTAAAGTGGTCGGTAAAAATGGTTAAGGTGCTACAGAAATAATAGTGCCAATGTGAATTATAATAGAATTTACTAGTTTAGCATTAATTAAACATGCACAAAATACTTTGGTATTTCTACTATTAGTTTTAATTTAATATTTATCCGAAGTTATTGTACAGTGCTGGATGTTTAACGAAACTCAATCCTTATGTGAACAATAAGTACCAATTTGTAGTTATTGATGTGTTTCTGTAAAAATAAATTATGTATGGCCTTTTAAAATTTGATCTTTGTGTGATTTATCATTCAATATATTAGGACGTGCATTGTAATTATGCCTAAATGTTTTATTACAAATTATACCATTTTCGATATTTAAATTAGTTTTTATATTTTACAATTGCCCACACGCGCACTTGCACAAACACAATAAACAGTTTATTGAACAACTCCTGTTATGTTGGTTGATAACCTTGTCATAGAAATGTTTTGTT
>DWKW01002030.1:0-11597 GCA_018250115.1 Doberes anticus
TAAATTGTGTTAATTCGTTTAGATTTGCTAGAGGAATGACCGCTTCACACCGGCCTCTTTCACCGGCTTCTTTCAAAAACTTTTTTGTAGTTTGTCGCTAGATGGCACTGCTTGTACCGATCTCAAACATGCCCCCGGCCTTGGAAGCACCAGCTTCCAATAGTGTGACGTCTTTCACTGGCAGGGGCAAAGGGCATATCTTCGTGGATACCCTCCGGACTGGTCCCGTAGAAGTCATGATCTCAGCGACACGAGATACTCCATCAGCACCAGGGAATACACGCGTAACTCGTCCAAGCCGCCATTTGAGGGGCGGCAAATTGTCCTCCTTTATTAAAACTAGGCTGCCTTGAATGATGTCATCCTTCTTTGATTTCCATTTGGTTCTGTGCTGTAGTTCCGAAATGTACTCCCTCGACCACCGCCGCCAGAATTGCTGTCGAAGCTGCTCGATGCGATGATAGCGAGACAGTTGCGTCGTGTTTGCGTCTATCAAATCTTCTGTAGGTGGAGCAGTCAACGGTCGGCCTATAAGGAAATGACCAGGTGTAAGGGGGGTGTAGTCGGTAGGATCTGTGGATAAGGGTGATAGGGGACGTGAATTGAGAATTGCCTCGATTTGTGTCAAAACGGTACTAAATTCCTCAAAGGTCAAGTTCGCGGTGCCCACTATCCGTCTTAAGTGGTACTTAACTGACCTTATCCCACTCTCCCATAGGCCTCCAAAATGTGGTGAGTATGGTGGAATAAAATGAAATTGAATTCCATCATTACTGGAATACTCGACTATTTGCTGATTATTGTTTGATAAAAAAGAAGATAATTCCCTAGCGGCACCTACAAAATTTTTGCCGTTATCAGAATAAATAACATTTGGCTTACCCCGTCTGCTAATAAAACGCTTCAATGCTAAAAAGTAGTCCTCAGTAGATAGACTGGTGACAAACTCTAAATGAACAGCCTTTGTAAGAAAACAAATGAAAAGACATATGTAACCTTTCACTAACCTAGAACCTCTGCCCTTTCGATTTAAAATCATCATCGGTCCCGCATAATCCACACCAGTTCTTTCAAACGGAAACCCAGGGTCCAAACGATTAGCTGGTAAGTTTCCCATGATGGGAGTTAAAGTCTTGCCTTTTATACGTGTACAAGTAATACATTCACGCACTATTTTTCTAACTAAGTTTCTTGCACTTAACAACCAAAAAGATTCTCGTAAACTTGATAAAAGTAACTGTGGGCCAGCGTGAAATAATTGCAAGTGCTCATGTCTTACTAATAAAACTGACAATTGATGTTTACTACATAATAACAACGGATGTTTCTTATTGTAATCAAAACTAGTAGAATTCTTAAGTCTACCACCAACACGAATTAACTTTTCATCGTCTAAAAACACGTTTAAACCGATTATACGATTCATTTCCTTAGCGTTACTTTTAATAGGTAGGTTATTAATGAGACACTCGTATGCGTTCGGAAATGATTCGCTCTGGGCGCATCTAACTAGCAAACGTTGCGACGTTTTCAATTCGTCTACTGATAACGAACCGGTTTGCTTCGTCAACTTACCGCTGCAGTCGATGCGACTACGTATATTATTTATAAAGCGCAGTACATACGCCCATACACGTTTAAGTTTAGTAAAAGATGAGTACCTATCAAATTGTATTAATGAACAGAACTGGATGGAAACAAAATTAGATGATTTAAAAATACGTTTTAATTCTGGTAAATTATCTGGATTAATTAAATTAGGATTAGGATACCTGGCTTTCATTACACGTTTTGATAAATTTGATACATTAGAATATTGATTCACCTTCGTAGTATAGTATAATTCATCACTATCGCTATGCCACCCTATACCAAGTGTTTTATTCTGTGTGTGCTCACCTACAAACATATGAGCAGCTGAATCACTTCGAGTGACGTCAGAGTTAAATTTCCATTTACGAAGTGAAAAGCATCCAGACTGTAAAACCTTAGTTACTTGATTACAGATTTCTAATAGATGTTGGCGATCATCACTTCCAGTAATTAAATCGTCAACAAAAATATCTTCAGAAATAACGCGTGCTGTGATCTCGTCCTTACAATCTGAGGCTAGCTGCCGTATACAACGCATGCTAAGGTAAGGTGCCGATGCAGTTCCGTAAGTGACTGTATTAAGTTGGTACACCTTCAGGGGCTCAATAGGTTTGTCTCGCCAAAGTATAAGCTGCAGTGACCTTTGATCAGGTTGGATAAGAACTTGCCTAAACATTTTTTCTACATCGGCGCATGCTACATACTTAAATTGCCTAAAACGTAATAAAATAGAAAAAATGTCATTCTGAAGTGCTGGGCCTGACAACTGAATATCGTTTAACGATTTATTTGAGGAAGTCACTGCACTAGCATTGAAAACCACCCTTAACTTGGTCGTACTACTATCCTTGAAAACACCATGGTGGGGCAAAAAGAAATTAGGTGTATCAAATTCATTTATGCAAGTCATGTGACCTAAAGATTCGTATTCGTTCATGAACTCGCAATACAAACGTTTATATTCGGGTGAACGTTCTAATTTTCGTTCTAGTGAAAGAAATCTATTTTTTGCTAAATTATATGAATTACCTAACGTATCAGGCGATTCTTTGAGGGGTATCCGCACCGAGAATCTACCGTCAATCTCACGTTTAGTCGTATTAATAAAGAGTTCTTCACACACTCGTTCATCAGATGTGAGAACGTTACGCGACTGCGGTACATTTTCTATCTCCCAAAATCGTTTAAGTTGATCCTCTAAGGATTGATTAAAATTACACTGAACGTGATTAAAATTGTTTATATTAAATTCTTTCGTATAATATGGCCCTGACAACAACCAACCTAACTTTGAATTCTGAAGGTATGGACCGTTAATTAATCGAATTCTATCACCGTCTAATATCTCCCAGAAGAGCTCCGCACCAATCAGTAAATCGACTTCTGACGGTTCAAAAAACGTGGGATCTGCTAACTGGATATTATTCGGTAAACGTATAAGTTCGGTGTTAATGCTCGTCGAGGGCAAACTGGATGTTATGCGCTGCAGGACGAAACATTTTACCTTTCTATTGTAATCGTTTAATTTGGAGCGTATATTAATTTCGCATAATTCATTAGATTGCGTCACAGATTGTGCGACGCCTGAAATACGTATAGTGGACTGTATAGAAGGCGCATTTAATCGTTTTCTTAAATTATCCGTTATGAAACAATGCTGACTGCCATTGTCTAATAACGCTCTTGCTGTATGTGAATGATTATTTTGATCGACTATCTCCACCAATGCTGTGCACAATAACACCGGTTGCAATGAGTGCGAACGCGCTGAATCATCGTAAGTGCTGTCGCCGAGAGTGTGGTAGGTATCGATAGATAAAGAATGCAGCGCGGTCGACGGGCCGACTTGAGCTGCACTGTGATCAGCTGTGCGCTCGTTGTTATTGTTCGAACTAGCTAAGTGGAGTAAAGTATTATGCTTGCTTTGACATTGCTTACACAGTCCAAACAAGCAATCGGAAAATGAATGACCCGTGCGTAAGCAGTTACGGCATAGGTTTTTTCCGTCTACGAATTTAATTCTGTCCTTTACCGATAAATTTAAAAAATTATAACACGTATAAAGCGCATGATTCCCGTTACATGAAGGACAACTATTGACGCGTTTGTGAAGGTTGTTGTTAGACGGTTTGCCTTTTAAGTTATTAGATGTTGTAACATAGCTGTGTACCTGTGAGTGATGCGAATTTTGTGAAGTTTTATTTATATTCGTAACATTTGTTTTGTGAACAGGTTTATTATGACTACTGTTAATCATATCTAACGTGTCGGCTTTATTTCTGAGAAATGAAAGCAAATCATCTAATTTTAACCGTTTGAAATCGGACAGAATGGAACCCTTATGGTTTTCCCAATCGCGTTCCGTGCTTGCATCTAATTTCGAAGTTATTAAGTAGATAATTATTGTGTCCCATGATTCGGTTGGCTCGTTTAAAGATTGCAACGCACGTAGGTTTCTTAAAACTGTGTCTATTAACTTCCTAATCTGCGTGTGAGATTCTTGCTTTAAAGGAGGAATAGAGAATAACGATTTTAAGTGGTTGTGTACAAGAAGCCTAGTGTTATGAAATCTTTTTTCTAATAAATCCCATGCGTGCTTGTAATTACTAGCCGTAAATTCTAATGCACTAATAACTTGTAATGCACTGCCACCGAGGGAAGATCGCAAGTAGTGAAACTTTTGAATTTCGTCTAAATCTGAATGTTTGTGGATCATGGTTAGGTACGAATTTTTAAACTCAAGCCAATGATCGAATGATCCATCGAAAGAAGGCAGTTTTATATCAGGTAACTTAACGTTAGATCTAGATACGCGACCGTTGAATTTTGAATCTGAACCGTCACCAGCCTCGCCGCTTTCGACTAAACTTTCAGCATTAGCTAATAAACTAAAATATAACGATTCAAATGATTCTACGTATTCAATATTATTTGAAATTTCGGACTCCGGAGAATATAATTCAATTTGATTTTCTACCTCATTAAATCTTTTAAAATGATCAGTTGCAGACTGCATTCTAAATTTAATCTCTTTTATCTGAATTTGAGTGGGACTTGTATCACTAAAACTATCTAAATCTTTTTAAAATTAGTCAATCTACCTCTAAGAATCCCACGCTGTTTCTTAAGGTCTGATAGATCACCTGCTTCTTTTCTCGTGGGAGAAACCGAGAGACTAGAGGCAGACACTCCTAACTTATCACCACCCATTTTTGAATTTTTGAGGCCTACGAATGAGAATGAGGTAAGGTACTCACGATTTTGAAGTACGAAGTTTAGCACGACACGAGACTGTAAAACACAAATAACACGGTTTTAACACAATTCGTAAAGGAATGGAGTAGATAGGATCGAAGACCTGACCGTTAACTCACGAAGACCGTTGATTCCTCTTAAACGAAGGCGGTTTCTTGATGACTGGATCTTTTTCTTCGACGATTCTGGCTCGTTGGACCAAATTATGTTTGGTATTAGGGGGCTTCGGGTCTACTCCAATGATTCGTTTATTTTGACTCGATTTAAATACGTTTATTAGAAGAATATATTACAATATAAAAAATGTAGGTATAAATTGTGCTAATTCGTTCTGATTTGCTAGGGGAATGGCCGCTTTCACACCGGCCTCTTTCACCGGATTCTTTCAAACTTTTTTATAGTTTGCCGCTAGATGGCACTGTTTGTACCGATCTCGAACACTTATTGTATTATTACCAAAATACGAATTGTTAACAGGATTAGAAAGCATTCATTACTGGCTGCCATATGAAAATAGATACACAATAAAATTAAGGTAACATACAATTGTATCCAGAGCCGGCTCGACTTTGCGGGACTGCGTTAAAAAAAATTGCGGGGCCTCAACACACACATTCAACTACTACACGTACATTTTACGAGAAGTTATTTATTTACGCATGCTACTACGTACTATATATTTTTACTAGCTCTTACCCGCGGCTTTGGTCGGGCACGTTTACTTTAAAAACAAGAAAAAAAAACCTTCTTTAACCTTTCATCATTACTTTCAACGGAATATAAAGTTCCATATAAACTTAAATCCCCTATTAATTTTGGAAAATCCTTCCTTAGTGGATGCCTACGTCATAAGATGAAAACGTATGCGAAATTTTAAGTTTATAGCCCTAAGGGTTTGGCTCGTGCATTTATATAAAACTTTCAGCTCGTATTTTATCCTTTTAGGGGTTGAATTTTGGAAAACGCTGAAATTCGTAACTCATTATTTTTGCCGTACTCAATTCATACGAAATTTCATGCAAATATGTCCAAGAAATAAAAAGTTTCAAACAAAATTTTATCACCCCCATATTTCACCCTTATAGGGGATGAATTTTGAAAAATCCTTACTTGGATGCCTACGTCATTAAAGTAATACGTGTACGGAATACGGAATTTCTAGCCCTAAGGGTTTGGCCTATGCGTTGATACATCAGTCAGTAACTTTTGCCTTTTATATGTATATATAGATAGATTACAGATGTAAATGCAGGTCGTTGACATCCACTGCTGGCAATGACGAGTGGTCAATAGCAGTATCAATTTTATGTTCCATAGTTCTATGAAGAAGTGTCCTGCTTTTATCCCGTGACACGCACAATTTATTTCATAGTTAATTATTCTGTACAATTTCTCAGTCTCTATATAAACGGACTTTTAAAGTCTCAGACAGTTTATCTTTATATAATTTTTGTAAAAGATTAGTATTTGAACGAAGGTGAAGGTATAATATAAAGTGTAATGATCCAAACCATAAAATTCTTAGAACTCTTAAGTTTTTCTTGACAGTAGATATTAAAGCCTTTTTTTATTCTGTTTTTATCAGTCAGTGGCCTGAAATTTTACTTAATTAAGTATAAAAGTGGTTCGTTTTGTTAAACAATTTTCTTCTAAAATATATTACGTTATTAAAGTACGAACATTATAATAATAAAAAAATTAAATGGAAGGACTGTGGCGTAGTTACCGACATATTTTAAGGACATCCTATTGAATTATAAGTAGTATAAATATCGTTCATATTTATGTATTGTTTACTTGTTTTCATAGAAATTTTACATTTAGTCGCTTTTCAGACTAAACATTGTTCATTCTCACTCATTCATTTTAATTACATCAAAATACAGAAAATAACTAACTAAAATATGTAAATAGATCTTTGTGATTGTTTAAAATTTCGTATGAACAAGTACCAAGGGTGGGCCAAAAGTCCTCACTTGTATTTGTAACAGGCGGAAACACTAAATAATACTCCTTACGCGGTGCGGTCATGCGAGTGTTAAAAAAACAATACACTTAAGGTTTTTTTTCTTTTATATAATAATATTAACAGAGCAGCAAACGAGCATGCAGGTCACCTGATGTTAAGTGGTCTCTGCAGCCCATGGATATCCACACCAGAGGTTGTGTGTGGATGCGTTGCTATTCCTGAGGACCAAGTTGGGATGCCTCCTGTCTAGTGTTGTCTGCCTAACTACACGCTTCAAACCGTAATACAGCAGCAAATAGGTGCTGCGGTGGTGCTGCCGCAGGCGAGCCTTCGACATGAGACTACCACGATCAAGTTCATATCAAGTAGTTCATTTATCAAAATCGTCGTTTTGTATTATACGAGAGAAAGATCCACTAAACATTTATCAGAGGTATTATGATCTCATCTACGAGTACCTTTACCGGCACAAAACGACCTATTTATACCGGTGACCCAAATATCTCACCTGATTCGATTAAAGCCGAATATATCAGGTCCACGAACGTAACTGCATTTTAAGTCTTTCTGACTGTTACACTGTTTCGTAATTCTCGTGTAGGTTATACTATATCTCTTAATACGTTTGTTTAATGGAAACATAATATTCCCCATATCCTGAAAGAAGTTAAAAATGTTCCAACACAAAGTATTTTACTTGCTTTTGATAAAGTTTTTTCATTTTTTTTCTTTAAAATATTTTAAAGAAAATAAAGACATTTCGTTCTTGAATGTTTACTAGAATGTTATTCAATATCCGATAGTCCTTTGTATCGTTTGAAAGTGAGTGGTTAGTGAGCTAGTGGTTAAGAATCTCGACTTTGCGGTTCAATCGAGGTTCGAATCCCTGCACCTACCTCAGTTTTTTTTAAATAGTTTTGTAAAAACTTCTAACATTTTTTTTGCAGAATCACTCTTATTTTGTTTATAATTATTTACTCTTGCGTTGCGGTTTGAAGTGTGCGGTTAGGCACATTATACCGATCAGGAAGCGTTCCCATTTAGTCCTCGCTAGTAGCAATGTAACTACGAGCAGCTTGAGATGTCCTTCAGTCCTGTTTGAAGTTGGATATGGATGTCCGTTGTCCAAACTCTCTAATCTCTAAGAGAAGACCCGTGCCCAGCATATATTGGGCTGATGATGTAGATGTCCATGAGCTGCAGTGACAACTTAATATCAGATGGCCTGCATGCTTGTTTGGTACCCCTGTAATATATATTTTTTTCATTTATTAATGCATTTAATATTATAATTTATATTTATTGGTGCATTGGATTTAAAATTGTTAGAATTGTTAGTATTTTTCAGCTGACGGTACGAAACGGTAAATTTGGCCTAATTTATATTCCGGTATTCCGGTATAACGTTACTCCAATTTTATAGAATTCTCCTGGATATGTACCTACTAAGTACCTTAAATCAGGATGCTTACATGCCCCGATGCTATTTCTATGAATACTTTTGTCGGTCAAAGTCAATTCACTTTTAGTGTATTGTCGTTATTCGCTAAATAAATCAAATCTTCACACTTCGGTCTTACGGTCGGCTTAGCCAAATAGCGGTATCAAGCAAGTCGCCTCATAAAACGAAAACTTAAAGGAATTGCCATCATAAAAGTGATTGCATCACTCTTCTTTGTCGCAGACGACTTAAAATTAAGTGGTTTTCTTGAGTATATAAAGCAAGTTTATTGTGTCAACTATGAAAGTGTATGACGACATAGTAGCTTTTGATTTTTGAAGTTTAATACTTCAATGTTTTGGTAAAACTATTTTTATGCGAGTTTTTTACGGTTCAAAAGGAAACTAAATTCTTATAGGATTGCTCCGTGGTCCGCTTGTCTCTTTATCCATCAAGACGCTTTTTCTTAGGAATATGTAAGTGAGGTCTCACAACATGCGAAAATCGGTAGTTTGTAGTTATACGTTTACAAATTTTACTTTGTAGTTAGTAAATATACCGTGACGTGAATTGATATGAGACGACATTTTTTTTAACTGCAAAGATAAATTTGTCGTTTAATCAGACTTATCTTTTGTTAGAGCTATGGACAATCCGTATGGCGCAGTAGTCAACATGCCGATTTGCCTTTTGGAGTTTTTTGTGTTCTATTCCCAGAAATTTTAATGATGAATTTCGTTTTCTGTACATGGTCCACGACAGAGAATCCTGATGTGAACAAATAGTTGTGAAGCGTTATTTAATTAAATTCGCCTTTCCCATTGGCGCTGTCATCGACCTTATTTGAATAGCATAAATAATCTCATGGTAAATAAACGTTTTTCAATCTGAACATTTATGCTAGGATTTATTGATAATTTTCACAATAGGTGAGTTCGAAACCTACAAGTATTATTAAATTTTAACGGCAAGTTCACAGTTTTCGCCAAGTTCATTGTCTGATGTATCGACAGCACTGGCGCCGGCCCCGAGATGTCATATCCTTTTGTTCGTTGCGTCGCGTCGCGTCGTTTCCTAATGAAAAGTACCTAGACATTGTCGCTCTTTTATTACGGTCGCACATCCCATCGTCGCCCTCTTCTTCTCGAGGCGGAGTTGCGTATTCAAGCCGAGGCCTTCACGCCCGACTCTGCGTCTCACTCCCACCTCTCCCCCACTCACTTTAAGCCTGGGTGAGCCCTTCCGGTTCCCCAATAAAAACTCGGTGAAGCTGTAAAAGCCGCCGGGCCTTGCATGAGACATCAGAAAAAAAAGAATTAACCCTTTATTCCTTGCTGGAGTTCTATAGTAATTTTTGTTTGCGTGTTGATGGGTTGTTACTCCCGCGGTTTCAGTTGGAATGCCTCCTATCCCACTAGATAGACAGAAGACACTTCTGCCGAACTAGAGTCTTACGGAAACGGAAACGCAGCAGTATTCCCTTTGCTGCTTTAAAGAAAAATAAGTCTAACGGTGGGTACTGCCGCATGCGAACCTTCGGTATAAGACTCAACGACTGTTTATATTGATGAAATAAAATGAAGTTTTCTTTCTCTGTCAAATGTAATTGTAATTTGTTTAATACACTAAAGGTGAATTTTAGGTGCTCTTAATTTTGGAGAACCATATAATTGGCCAATACATATTATACATACATACTATTGCATTAAAATATTCACAACACAATAATTAATGGACCAATTCCCACCGACTTATTAAAAATCAGTTATACCTAAGTGAAAAGTCTGAAATTGTTCATTGCGGTTGGAAGAGTAAGAACAATGCAATTTCCGCTAGTCTCTAGCCCCGCTTCACTACAAATCTATCTCGAAGTAGTAGATTTCATAACAAGTAAAATGAATAACTGTGTCCTGAGCCCGAGGCGTTGGTTGATCGCGGTAATTTATTTTTGCGCTGATAATGTTTCACCTTAGTTATCTTCTAAAATCTCGTAGAGATTAGTTAGCGTATGCTTTTTAAGTGTTGATCCACACATCCGCAATTGGCCAGCGCGTTGGACTGTAGGTAGATTCCCTCCTTCAGATTCCTTCAGACGACGAAGCTTCTCGAAGTGCTCAAAGAAAATCTCTTCCTTTTAAGTAACATTACATTACAGTAACGTATATACGTGTCGTACGGTATGTATAAATGAATCGTCAAAAAGTAAAAAAGCCACTGATAAGTTAAAAATTAGTACGCGAACATATGTACGTAATAAGACAAAAGCGAAAAGGTGTGAATTAAAGAACACTGTTTGAATTTTCCCACATTTAACATTACAATATGTTTGAGTTGCGTCAAATATTCAGTGAGACATGTTATTTATTTTACGTAATTAATTATTAAATCCGCACACGATGTGCAGATTTCAATTATGCCTGTTCGCTGGTCGACCTGTTATTTTAATGGGCATTTGTAATCAGTGTGATACTTAACGAGCAGTTAATTAAATATTTCGTTATACGAAGCACTATTATACAGCACTTGCTAATTGTAGTTCTCCGGTAGTTGCTTGTAAGTATGTTTTAAATCGTTAGGTAATGCGCCTTAGACCCCTAACTTGTTTCTATCTTAATGTTGCATATAGTAAAGAACAAAAAGCGTACTTGATGCTAAAAGCTAAAGCATCGAGCCACTAATCTAAAGTATAAGACAAACTTTTTACAGGCTAAGTTGTATAACTTAGACTGTAAATAAGTCTGGAGCGTCGAAAGTGAGCGAAGCGGGAGACTGCTCGATTATGTTTGTATCTATTTTTTCTTATAAATAATAGAAAAACGCTTCACTACAAAATCAAGTAAACTAAACAAGTAAACTTTAAAGAAGTAACAAAAACTGTACTTTGTTGGAACATATGGATGAAGCTTTGTTACAATAAAATATATATTTTTTGTTATTCACATTATTAATACACTATAACACGACTAATACACTTAATTTAAGTTTATTGATAATTATTTTCTACTTTTTAGTTTGGTTTTCAATTACTGGAAATAATGTTATGTTAACGTTATGTTATGTCATTAGAAATAAATTGTTACTTGCCTTAACGGCGAAGGGTATTCCTTCACCTTCTTGGGGAAACCTGAGCCTAACGGAAGCCTAAGAGTTCTTCATGATATTTTTTTTTAATGTTTTTATTCCAACGGAATAGCAAACGAGCATGCAGGCCACCTGTTGTTAAGTGGTCACTGCAGCCCATGGACATCCACATCAAACTTCGACTAGGACAAAAGTCCTATCTACGGTCGTATGTGGATGCGTTGCTACTCATGAGGACTAAGTTGGAATGCCTCTTGC
>DWKW01002031.1:0-11597 GCA_018250115.1 Doberes anticus
AAAGAGTCGGTAAGTAACTGTGAGAACACAATGTTTTTTGAAGCATCTTGGAAAACAACCACTCTGACCAGCGTTGTTGACATGAGCTATACTTATAAAATGAGATGATATTTAAAAAGATGAGTGAAGTATTTGACTTACACAATAAGTTGGAAGCTTTAAGCAAGCAGTACATAGATTAAAAAATATGTATATATTGCAAAGTAATAGCATAGAGGCCACCTGATGTTAAGCGGTCACTGCAGCTCAGGAGCATCCACATCCAACCACAAATGTAGGATAAAAGCCCTATCTCGGGTTGTGTGTGGAGGCGTTGCTTCTTTTGAGACCTAAGTTGGAATGCCTCCTGTCTAGAGTATTCTGCCTAACCGCACCCTACAAACCGAAACACAGCAGTGCTCACATTGCTGCTTATCGGCAGAAATAGGGCATCGATGGTACGACTTTACCACAATATATTTTTTTTAATTTCACCATAAGGTAAGGTTAAGACTATAATAAAGTAAAGATAATAAATAATAAACAAGCAAAAATGTGGTATTGGCATTGAATCTCAAGCCTTTTATCGTTTAATTAGTCTTTGTTATCGGCATAGGCTTTTCCGCACACTTTCACAACAGGATGACTTAAACATAACAATGAATCAGTTTAAAAAGGCTGGAAGTGCTGTTTGGAATATAAAACATATTTATGGACTTTCGTAGTAAGCAATTAGAGTCTTATACCGAATTATAAAGTGTGTTAGCAATTTCCATGGCGACTATTCTAAAACACTCGAGTGTTGGATTTAATTCGGTTGATAATTTATGTACCGCCTTAAGTGGTTTGTGAGCGGCAACAGGTTCGTGTTTCATCCATTTACAAGGCCTTTAGTATTTACTCTTGTATTCTTCTCTTTTTTTTAATAGCAAAAAGGCTTTCCTTTAAGGTTGGCGCGGTAGCGACTCAGTTGGTATTCGTTTTTTTAATGCATAACGGTGACCGCTTACGATAATTGTTTCCTTGTTTGGATAAGGTTATTGCACAAACGTGTCGATGGTATTATGGAAAATATTAAAGGCTCATTAGCGGTGGGCACCACAGGAGATCCCAACTCACAGCTGTGGATCGGTTACTTAGGTTGTAGGTTTTTGTGTAGACAGACCTGACAGACAATATTGAAACAGAAGGCGATCAAGTTTATTCCTCACAATAATTTTGACCCTTTGTTCGTCTATTCGCCAATCATGCAGAAACTACTAAATCGAATCTTTCGAAGTTAGATAGCATAATAACGTCGTTTGGTAACACAATACCAAACGAGCATGCAGGCCACCTAATGTTAAATGGTCACATCGAAACAGCAGTTCTCACATTGCTGTTTTACGGCAGAAATAAGTGCAGCAGTGGTGTCGCCTCTGATGAGTCTTCAACATGAGATTCTAGCATCATGTTTCTGGTAAGTCAGAAAATATTAAGTAGAAAAAGTGTGATAGGATAATCAAACAGTTACAAGTTAATATAGTGATACCTTCTTACAGTTGCCTCAACTCATTTGCAGGGGGCATGAGACTAGTTGATAATACAAAAAAAGGAATTCAGATAAGGGTAGAATGTTGTGATGTAGCCGGTATGAATTCAATTCAAGTAAAATAATTTCGCATACTTCACAAACGTTGCGAGTTCTACGTAGCAGATTTTCCAGGTAAATTCATTCTGCAGTATGAAGCCACCATTCTATTTTAAAATTACCGGGAGAACGTTCTTGACCCAATCTTCTATTCAATGTTGCATATTGAATCAGCTTTTGAAAACTCCTCCGCATGTTATGTGGAATTTAATTAAATTAGCAGTTTCTGCACGTATCGTATTTTTCTGGCAGAGCTCGACCGTAAAATCACTTTTTTACTTCTATTTTTTTGACTAGATAATTTTATTTAAAAAAACGTACTACATGACACATAATTACAGATATATGTATATATGAATATTTCTATTTCGTAAGGTTAACTCACATGATCCATTTTTCTCTTTTACATAGTTATAAAAACTGACAAACTGATTATATAGTAATGAAACTGTGTTTCATGTGTCAGTTATCTTGGGCATTTAATATGAATTGAAATTTTCCTTCACATCATTCAAGATTTTCTCTAGAAGATATTTAAAATTACGCTCAACAAAAAAATTTGATTGAAGTTGTTAAACCTAGAATCTGTCAATTTTGTTTAAATTTGATTCATTTTACTACATATAAACAACTAAAAATTAAATTTTATCCAGGTGGCATGCTCGATTGCTATACTGTTGACATAGAAAAAAAATGCGTACGCATAGTACGCGTGTGACAAACACAGAAATAAATAAAAAGACAGTATGTCAATCTATAGACTACAATAAAAATACATCTGTTACAATTCATTACATTCAGATGCTTCCTTTATTTTGGTTCAATTTATAAAAAGAAAGTAATAAAATCTATCCTTTTACTTACTAAGCAAGAAAATTTCAAGCCGATTCATAAATATTGGAGATTTGTGTGTGTATTTTTGTTATTGTTAAAAAAAAACTTTCATCTTTATCTCAGAAACATTAAATTTTGATTCTCTTTTTCATAATGTATTGAAATTTATTCTCCTCAGATATTTTCCATATCAGCTTTGTTTTTTTTTGGCATTTCGTAAGCGATTTTCGTGAAAAAGTTTCGCTTTATATTTTCGAAGTTCATCATCCAATCTTCGCTAAATTTATATAAAACTAGTTTCAAATTAGCAAAATTAGCAAATTTTTGCAAAAAAAGTTCAGATAAGAGTTATATACATAAGGGTCGGGTTGAATCCTCCTCCCTTTTATGTAGGGAGCTGATAAAGTACTTTATAGCAGGTAGTATATACTATATGGTTATATTCTTATAAAGTGATATTTACTTTCTTACTTCCTCTTTTAAAAAGAATTGGCCTCTTTATGGCGGAAAGTTGAAAAAATATTTGATGACAAATGACCAACTTTACGTTGACATAAATTACTTCTAAAACTTTTTTGATTTGTGAACGTAAGAAGTTCTAAAATTGACAGTGATGAGAACACAACGAAAGCTCAATATTAGAGACACTGACAATAATTATGTAGATTTATTCGTTACTAGAATTCCAATCGCTACGTGACTGAATTTTAAATATATTAAAAGAGGAATAGACGAGGCTGCATGTCACCTGTTATTAAATGGTCACTGTAGCCTATAGACATAAACATCTAACCTCAAACAATTCAAAAGTCCTATTACTGGTACGTAAATTATATGCGACATCCTAGGATTAAGCCAACTTAAGTCCCAAGGGTCCCAAGACGCCTCCTGCCCAGTCTAGTCTGCCTAACCACGCCCTTTATAACGAAAAACAGCAATCTATATCTCTAAAAAATTCGGCCTGCCTATGTTCGTGCTCACAAATGTCGAAAAGTCGTAGGTCATTTGACTTGAAATTTTGACAGTTCCAGGATCCCAGCTAGTTATTTTTTTTTAATGTAAGAAAGATTTTTTATTTCTTGCCTTTAGTACTACATAGCTGGTAGCATGGCGTAAGCAATTAAAAAATTTGAACATCATTTTTTGTCGATTTCACGTGTTTCCCCTTGAAACATAAAACTGTTTTTTTTAAATTTAAATAGGTTTTGGATGTTACGTATTATAAACTACATTCATCATTTTGTCATTATCATAGAACCTTTTTGAATTCAAGCTGGACATAAAATTACGGAACCACAGAACTACGTACCTATAGTTACGGTATTTAAAAATAATTGTACGAATTTACTAATTTTTCCACGTAGCTAATGAACGCATAGCAATGAAATTAATCAACATACAACTGTGATAATTATAATGAGCTAGCATTAAATGTTTTCCAATATAAGCTATATATAAAATATAAAATCATAATATATCTATAATAATATATAGATAATCTCAATAAAACTCACCAATTTTAATACATATTTCGTTTTCCCTCAGGCATCTGTAACAGAAAAGATTACAAACGATATATATTATCTGTATATTTCATTGAATAATTTAATATACTCGCACATGTAGACCCTATAATATTTGCAAGTGTTTTAAATGGTACATACGAACTAAAAGTGTAATTTTACTGCTAAATATAACTAGTTCTGTCTAGACGCCCGCGTCATTGTCACTGTTCGTAAGTTATAAAAGTTCTGATACAGTCGACCGTTGCTATTTTTTTTTATCTCAGTATTTTATTCATCATTCCCTCAACTCAAAGTGAGTGATTGCTTAGTGGTTAAGCATCTTGACCACGCTACGTTGGGTTGAAGTTCAAATCCCGGCACGCACCTATATTAAAATAAGTAATACTTTTATTTTAAATCAGTTTGTACAAACACATATTTGTTGAGATTGCAATTATGCTGCGCATGTTTTTTAATCACTAGTGGTAGAGAGAAATAATGAAAAAGTCAATCAACTCGTGAAGTTGCCGTCAGAAACCAATATTTATCATTGAAACCCACGTCGAAATCATTATTAGCAGACGGTTAACAGGAATTTTAATATGCCCGAAAACAAAAACCATTACCATTTTGACTGTCACAGTGATTTTGATACCAATTCCCGTGTCGTCAGATAAACGCAAATATTCCTGTGTGACATTGAATTTTTTTTTCATTAAATTGACCAACAGACTTTTTACACTTCGCCAGAACTTTTTTAATAATATATAATATAATAATTTAATAATATACTTAATAATATATAATACTACAAAATACATCGGTTATAAATCCAGTATGTATGATCTGTCTTAGTATAAATCAGTAAACTGTTGTATCTGTTACAGATATTTTTAAATGAAGAAGCATAAAGTCAACCATAAATTTTTCAATAACTCCAAAAAATTATTTGACAGTACCTGTAATATATACAGTTGGATCTCTTACGTGCGAGTCAATTACAACGATCATTAATCTTTTTCGCTACTCATATGCAAGGCGGAACGATATTTTATACGTTCGCTTGCACTGGACATGATCCTGCATTTATTAAATTAATTAATACAATCGAAACTACAGTTTCTCAATGCAACATTATTATTCCATACGTTACACGGTATACTTTCTGTACCTGAAAACGTAAATATGGAATACTTATTTGTAGTATATTTTGTTGGTGTCTCTTTGTCGTTAGCGTGTTCGATTGCGTGCATTACAACGTGGTTTTTATTGCCGAGATGGCGCACAACTCACAACCTTATAAGTGTTAATCAAATCGTCATGGCTACTTTGCATTTAGTCTCGATGACTGTTTTCTCACTTACGCAAAGTGCGTTTTCGCGTGAATTTAACGAAGCTATTGTTTTAATAAATGGCTATTTATTCCTTTCGGTACAGTGTTGGACACTGTGCGCTTCGTTATTTGCATATGTGAAACTAGTGTTGATATATCCGGGAAAAATAAGCTGCGAAAAACGGAAGATTACATTGATGGCTTACGGAACATTGTTCGTTGTCAAAATTATTAGTGACGGTGTTATCGACAATTTGTATTCGATTTCAAAATCAATACGTACGTTAAGACTTTTGCCTTTGTATTTTATAATTACAATAAATGTAGTGATTTTTGTAAAAGTTACAAAGTCAGTTATGGGCTGCGGCAGAAAAAGTGCGTCACGAGTTAAGGCACGACGTATTATATCGCTGATAGGTGTTGCTTTAGTTTGCGATACTTTGACGGCGGCTTACATGTTATCGTTGTTCGTACCTATTTATACTATAGCTAGCTTTGTGTATGACACACTCGAATATTTTTTATATTTTCGATTGATTCCTCAAACCGCTGTCGTGTTACTTAACAAGAGTTCTCGAGAACATTGGAAAAGATATATTACGCAAGAACGAAGCCGTGCTTTAAATTTCGTCTGATTTATGTTTGTAACGATTGCTATGTTATTTTACTTGATATTATGAATAACGCAATTTAAGTCAATGAAACTGATAAACAAGTAATAACAAATTTAGAGCAAGTAATACAAATTTTGCAAACGTAATTTTTGTCACCGTTTGCTACTCCGTTACAATAAAAAATTAAAATTGTCAACTTTTTAACACCCTTGAGAGATGAATTTAGAGAAATGAATTTAGAGTACGTGTCTAAATTTTTTTATGTGAAGGCTGATCTATTAAACAGATAATATTATTATGTGAGTCAATAATGCATCACCATACCTATGTTTCTCCTAACTACCATGTTTCTCCTAATTTTTACTACTAAATTTATCCATATTTCGAAAATTCCTAAAACGTAAAATACCATTTAAAACAATTTTGTCGTTATTTCCTGTCCCCGCTTATATTGTAAACGGATTAATCGATTATAATTAAGATTAAGAGATTAATAAATAAGTATTAACTGAGGAATTGTTAAAAATTAAAATATAAATATTATTAAAAATATTATTGTCGAATAGGGAATAAAAATTTGTGTAGACTAATATTTTATTATCAACTCAATTCCTTTAAATCTGACATATTTTGGAGTAGAAATAGGAACTTCTAGAAATGTATCCCTTCATTTTTTTAATTAACACAAAGAAAAGTTAAGTGCAGAGCAAATATACATACATAATATATGACTCATATTATGCAGTTCTCGTATAAATATTTGATTAAAAAACATCATGAAATAAACGTATTGATACATTACTTGTATCTTTTTAAAATAAATATTTCATATTGTACGAGAAACCCTTTCAAAGATGGTATCTAGATTTATCGCGAAAGTATTTTAGTTAAACTACAAACGGTATTATGAAAAACTCAATCAGCTTACGAAGTTAAGAAGTTGGAAACTACTCTTTCCGTCGACCCACGTCAAAGCCACTGTTGAAAAACCGCTGTGCTCGTATTCTACATGATCTACATCCCAGAAACAACTTTAATTGGTATTTTTAATGCCACAGATTGTTATTGATATAATTGTCTAGTCTTATTTCCACTAATATTATAAATGCGATTTTTTTTTCGGATGGATGGATGTTTGTTAATCTTTCACACAAAAAAGACTGATGGATTTTAATGACACTTTACAATAACACAGCTCATACATGAGCCCATATGCTAGGCTGTAATTTATAAAGATATTGTGTAAATTGGCTAAAATATAACGATAAGTGTTCAGTAAGACGCAAAAAACTCTGTCATCTGCTAGCTATTTTGGCGTGCGCTGCAAAAACTGTAAGAGTTGCACGAATATAATGGATGGTGGAAATATTTATCTTAAATTTTCGACACAAAATTCTGGGGCAGCATTTATCTATCTTTTATGCGTAAACCATTTGATTGATTTGACCACAGAAATCATCCCTAACTAGGATGAAAGGGGGGATGGAATTAACTATGAAAGTGCGATTACTAATATATCACCTGTTGATTAAATTATAATATCTACGCGGATGAAGTTGCGGGCAATATCTAGTATAATTATAAAATAGTAAATATTATAGTAAAAAATCGTGAACATATAAATATATTTCGGGGATATACATATCTTCTTCATTGAAATCAGTTTAAAATATTACTTGCCGTCAACGACTTCTAACCGACCGCGCATATATAGGGTAAAACTCTACAATACGCCCCACTTTTTTTTCGAGTTCAATAAATCCTAGTTGTTACAGTTTTAATTGATGTATTACAGAATAAATAAAAAAGCGGTCATCTGTTACTCTTATGGCAGTTTTATTTGGCATGAAACACTTCACAATTAAGCCCAATATCATTTTTACAAAAACATGAAGTAGGCCGTTGCAGCGGTGTTGCGGTGAGCCTTCGACATAAGACGTTCACCACCAAAGAAAGTCCAGTTTGTTAAAGTAAACCAAAGTCCTATCATAGGTTACATATGGATATTAATCCTGAAGACTAAGCCGAAAACTCATAAAAATCCAGGCAGAATTACGGCAGAAATAGATATCGATGGTATCAAGCCTTCGACTTAGGTCTCTACCCCCATCGAATGTATATTATACGCATGCACCATACTTGTACGTATAGTTCTAATTTATTTATTCACTGAGTAACAGTAATACAGACTATTTGATGTTAAGTGGTCACTGCCTCAAACCTAACCTCAAATATAACATTATCCAGAACACGTCTACAATTTTTTGCACTGCATATTTTTATTCCACACTCTCTAGTAATACTATCTGTATTACTGTAGGCGATCTATGGGTGGATTTCACTATTGGTCACGCGGTCATTAGCGATGTATAATTTTGGGACAGTAAATTAAAAATTGCAGTATTGCGGCAGACAAGGCCAAGGACCGCGCGCGCCGTTATGGTTCACAATTCCACCAAAACTGCAATCGAGCGTGCTATGGGTGAGAGATATTTCTGACTGTAGAATAGCCAGTGACCCAGAATGACCCAGAATTATATCCTTTCAAAGACAGTTTGTACGTTAAACGTTTCGGTGTCTGCATGACATTGATCAGTGAGCAAGTTCACCGTAAAGACACAGATCAAAATTATCTGTCTGTTCTGTCTTTTGAACGAAGGAAAATCAACCTAAATGCACTTTATTAACCAAATATGGTATGATAATAATCAAATAACAAGGTTTAAGTAATAATAAGGTTATTATAGGGAACTTATTTACGGAATAATGTTTTATTGGACGTTATTCTGGCAAAACGTCACTACTGCTAAAATATCGGCAGAACTTTGAATGGCTACTGTTTGAAGAGTGTTGTTTGAAAAATGTCACTAACTTCACACTAAGCATTAATAGGACAAAACTGTATTAAAAGAAAAATATATGTTATAAATTACATATTAGTATCATTCCTACATTTAAACATTCGCAACAAGCAAAAGCGCTCGTTCCCCGGTATAGTACCCAATATGAAATTTCAAAAGATGCCTGTCATCTGTCGATGTCCTACATAGGAATACAGTCACCGAGACGTAGTTAATGCAATTACAGAATTACAGTTTTGAACACCAACCGATTGTATTAACTACGCGAAACGGTACTCATGGGTTCAAGGAAAAAAGTCGTAAAATTGAGTTATCATAGTTTCATTTGAACACTCGCGGCAGACAAAAGCGTTCGCTTCCCGACACGTTACCTCATAATTCCTGTGGATACCTATCGGGCGTTTTGTTGAGTTACAGCCTCGCTCCCATGGAGAGCATCGTAGAATTGGGAGCGTAACTGTATTGCTTTTGTGCGGTATTACATATTACATGCGGTAGAAATATTGCACAATGTACCTACCTGTGTACATATAATACGGTATCTGATATTCTATTTTACACGAACTTCCTTATTATCCACTTTAAATATGAAGTAACAGAAAGTGACAGTATGTAGTTACAACTCGG
Source organism: Doberes anticus (assembly GCA_018250115.1). Classification (NCBI taxonomy): domain Eukaryota; kingdom Metazoa; phylum Arthropoda; class Insecta; order Lepidoptera; family Hesperiidae; genus Doberes; species Doberes anticus. The sequence goes on from DWKW01002031.1 coordinate 9,384, forward strand.
GATGGACTTATGGGTAATTTACAGGCCGGTGGTAGATGCGAGATCCCCGTTTTGAAACTTTGGAAGTTTATTGCCCAATCAAACAAAAACTACTATGTAGATTTGGAAGAAATTTTGACCTAAAGACCTTGATTAGGACACAGGATATTTATTATCACAGGAAAAAGTCCCTGTGGAATTCATAAAGTTATTTTGTTTGATGTTTGTGCCTAAAATACCAAAATGAAATTCCGGTCTGGTAACTATTTACAAAGTCTAGGAGAAATACATTAACAAATCGTGATATTATTGTTAAAAGAAGACTACTTTTACACCATACATATCACAGGTTTTAAATCACAAAGAACGTAGGTACAGCAACATTATTGCATATATTGAATACCTTTCAAAATATTGAACTGATCATTGAATGTGGTAACGTAACATTGGGTCATAATTATAACTTACTGAAGTAAAACTCCCCGTTTCGGGCGGGCAATTTCAGGAATCCTTTGAATGCCAACTAGTAAACTGAAATGGTAGGCACACGACTGTTAAATGTCACAGGACCTCATTTAGTTGAGCCGATTTTCAGCATAAATTCCATACCATTGAGGTATACTCATTTTGGTCAAGTAGCACAATATAATATTATATTATAATACGTAAGCGATATGGTTTTGGGATGACTAGCAGTATAGTTACGAATTTGATATATTCATAATCGTAATGGATTTTTAATGTATGTATGTACATATAAGTATATATCTGCCACATTTTTAAAACGTACTTTATTCACATCGATAACAGGATACCTATTAAACCAATTAACAGTCAAAAATTAAATACCTCGAAAAATTTAAATAGTGCTTTACTATATTATCTATTCTGGAAATTTCATGTAAGTATCAACATTTTGATCATAACGTCATCGTGTCGAAGGAGCGCTTTTTCACTTTTGAGACTTTAGATATATAATTTAATCATTATTAATATATTCAAAAAGCTATGATATAACTAAAATAAAAAAACAAAAATGTATAAAACTTTTGAGAGATAAAAATGGAGTGTAGAAAACTTCACTGTAATTCCTGAACTGATCTACCTATCCAAAATAAACTTAAGATTTAATTTCTTTAAATAAATTCGAGTAATAAAGTACAACGTAGTTTTTCCTGAATCCCAAATCACATTTTAACGATTGTATTAACCTTGCGTTTTCAGTAGGTACCTACCTACAGTTATTTTTTTGATTGCCGTTAGGCCGGAGGCTGTTAAGCCTCCGCGACATCATTAATTAGCCCTGTCTCATTAATTATTATCGCCATTTCAGTCATACAGAAAACGTACTATAGAGTAGGTACTTAAAACGTTACCTTTTCAGTGCATAATATACATGGCATGCTTATGGCTTAACTATTGTGTCTGCTTGTAGCACAGTAAACACGTTAATTTTTATAAAATTTTCAATATTTTAAGATAAACACTGTTTGATAAATTACCTACGTACCTAAGGTACTCATTTTATGTATCAACATCGTCGACGACATATTAGTCGTCTTTTTTATGCGGATTTGTAACATTGTAAGGTTTACTTAATGATTGGAGCAGGACGAGGAATAGGATAAAGCTTTTCGCTTATGTAGCGATACTACAAATTTTTGTATTAAAAACGATTCTTGAGAAAATGACCTGTAATTAAAAATAATCGCATAATACTTCACTTATGCTTCAAGAAAAAAAACTGCACGAAACTACGACACTTCCAGAAAAAATACTGCAAGCGAAAGACCTATAATGAGTGTGAAGCGTTATTTAAAAAAAAAACGTCTTCTACTTTAACTTAGTCGGTATTTAGATTTTCATGGGAAAGTCTTGAAGAATGTTATTACGCATACACGGAGCGATTGTCGAACAACCTCCGCGACCTCATTAACTTGGCCCGTTCTATTAATGAGGATCGCTGTTTAAGCTCCGGACGCAACACACAGTGCTTAATTAGATTTACATTTTATAAACAGTCTTGTTGTTTCAGGCCCTTGGAAGCACATATATGGTCACATTCAGTTCAGTTCAATCTCATAATACCTTAACATACTCACTAAGAGTAGTGGATTTAGCTCGTGACCGCATTACAGGAAGAATGATCATTTAAGTTATACGTATAAATAAATATTTTTGACTATATTTATAGATACAACTAAGCGAGCATGGAGGCTACCTGCTGATAAGGGG
>DWKW01002032.1:0-11596 GCA_018250115.1 Doberes anticus
GAATGCCTCTTGTCCGGTGTCTTCTGCCTAACCACACCCTTCAAACCGAAACACAGCAGTTCTCACACTGCTGTTTACGGCAGAAATAGGTGCAGCGGTGGTACCGCTGTAGGCGAGCCTTCGACATAAGACTCTACTACCATCAAATTGGATGCCAATTGATTAAAAATGACATACGAGTATATATTTTTAAATAAATGGACAGTATGTAGATTTTTAGCTCTGTGTCATGTAATATTGTATACTAACAATATATGCAAATTCTAAGACAGTTTAAACAATTAAATGTTTACCATAAGAAGAATTTGTATTTGAAGCTCTAGGTACGTTTAAGCATCAATGGAATTAATAAAATTATTATTAAAATAAAACAGGTGGCAATGGTTGCTGCAAAACAACAACATCTTGAAGTTAAGGTAGAATCAATATAATAACAAACAAATACATTGGAGTGATCCCCATCCATAAATGCCATGCTTTTTGGAAATTACCTCTTATCATAAAAATCCTTATATCGTAAGTAATTGACACCAACCATTTTGGTGATTATGCATTTAAAGATATCTACAGGAATCACTAAAAAGATAGTTTAATACGGTTTCAGGAAAAGAAAAATTTATTTATTTCTATGCATACATTTTACAAACATTATTTTAACAATAATAAATTTAATGTTTCTTACTAAAAATTGTTATTAGTGAGCCTAAAAGAAATCTTAATATTAATTTAAAGGCAAATAAATATCTTTATTATCAAAATACACCAGTCCAAAATAACTGGAATAATTATTAATCATAAATATTGTATTAAAATGAATGAGCAGTATTTAATCCTATCCATTTTGTCAAAGTCATGTACATAATATATCGATAAAAAACGGTGTTGTTTCCCAATCTTGTAAATAACTATCGGAGTTTCATGGTTTTCTTAATTTTTTATTGTGTTCCTGTTGTTTCTATGTTGTTTTATAATCCCCGACGTGTTTAATGTGACATCATTTTATTCTGAATATTTACAACAGAATTTAAATTTACGTTATTCTGTGTGTTTATATCTTATGATGTTGGTGCTAATATTATTCGTATTTTTTTTTCTTTAGACTGAAAGCAGAAGAACATCGATTCAAACTGAAGTTAGTATTGAGCGTCTAGTTTGATGTTTCGAGCTTAAATTGCTTTTGTTAACTATAAAATAAATTCCAACGCTTCTATGTAGATTATTGTAGTAAATAAGTACCTAATAAATAAAAAACTTTACATTTTATTTTTTTAAGGTATCCGAAGAGGTTAAGAGTGAGAGCCGTAGAAGTTCTATCATGGAAGCTAAAGGTCTTAAGGTAAGGAAATCTGACAAAAATATTTTATTTTAATTCTTATTTCTCAAATAAGTTCTTCATTTGATATTGAAATTATAGCGTGCGTTTCAATGGTCATTTAACATCAGGTGAACTTTATGTCAGTTTCGTACTTCTATAATTAAAAAGAAATAAGGACTAGTAGTTTTTGTCCAGATTGGAAAAATCGACACTACTAAGATTCTCGTCTTTTATTGAAAAAGGTAATCTGCTTCATGATGTTGGACTACTGCAATAAATTTTATTTTATTTTTTTGGAAAACTTACAACTAGTATAGAGGAATCTTAAACTACTTAATAACATATGATGGCTATTAATAGTTTTCACGGATAAGCAAATTTATAATGTAATAATGATAATTGATAAATTGGTTAATAATGATGATTGATAATGTAATAAGTGAATATTCAATCCCAATCTTCATATTATTGTTAGTAGAATTTAAAATTAATAAACTTTAAATCTAAACAGTTGACAAAAGAAACTGCAGAAAGCAGAAAATCTTCCATATCTTCAGTTGCTGAACAGCAGCAGATAGCGACATTGAAAAAGACTGCAGTAAAGGTAACATTATAACTTACTTAATTATAACTTTTTAGTTCTAGTCAAACTGATCAACTTATTTTGAAGAAGCTTCAAGTTATAGAATTCAAAATAAGCTTAAATTTTTAATCTATTTAAGTGTTACAACAAAATCTGCTGTAAGTTTCTACAAACGATTAAAACCTTTGAAATATATGTGCAAAACGCTACCCTAGAAGCAAATGCCTTAATTAGGTATTTTGAACTAGAAATACATTTTAGTTTTGTTTTGACTGCTTAAAGTACACAAAGAAGCACCCAAAGCTCAGCTTTAATAATGAAGTAGAATTAGTTGTTTTTTTTGGTAAAGCCGACCCACAAAATGCTTTTAAAAACTAGCGTAGAACCCCTTGTTGTTTTTTTCATTCTAAGTTTGTAATCCACAGTGTATTACCAACTATCTGTAAGATATTTGATATGAAGTTACATACTTTTAATTTCAAAATATTGTGATTATGGGCTGCTAAAAAAATTTCAAAACATCAATTTCATATCAGAAATTTTACTTGTATTTAGTGTACCAAAACGCTTATTTATCCCCTCCATAACGTTGTGATTTTAGACCGCCGTAAAGGAACCAGAAGCAAACATTCTAGATCAGGTTAAGCTAAAGGTAAGTCGCTATAAAGCAAATATGCATGTTGAAAATGTACTATATATTCTTACGAAACATAGCAGGACAAAATGTTTGTTATGTGTTCTTTTGTAAATAATTTTTTTATCGTCAATGGGATTGTTTTCCTTTGACAACCGTGTGTCTAGTAAATAACTGTGTCTAAATGTTTTTGTGGATAATTTCACGACGATATCTTACATGAATACGCTCAATGTAACGCTGTAATCGGAATCACAATCGAAAGATCTGTAAATATGTGCCACTACTATTTATTTTTTGTATTTGTAAATAGGACGACACTAAAGAGACAGTAGAAGAAAAGGCAAAGCCTGAATCTGTTGATAAGCCCTCAGAAAGTACACATCCGTGGCGACCTACGCAAACAGACACACAGGTATACCTTACATTCCCATATACATACACTTACACTTACATTACTTACAAATACTCGTACACTCTTTATTATAATAAAAGGAAAAATATTTTTATAACTTAAACCTAGGAGACGATCGAAAAAATGCATCCGAAACGTAGTATGAGCTTAGATCAGCCGACTCTTAAAGATTCAGTGCACCCTCGACGTCGTCATAGCAAGGTATATCAGTAAATTTGTAATAAATGTTATATAACTAAATTTTAATTAAACTTCAAATATTGAGTCAAGTTAATTAAAACATGCCATTAAATCAGGATAACGAAGATAGTACTGAAATTATTGAAAAATCGGAAACGAAACGAAAAGTATCTGATCGGCCAAAAGAACCTACTAGACGCCGACCTAGTAAAAATACTGAGGTATGCAAATATGCAATAAATGTGTTATTAAAATTATTAGATAATTTTTAAGCGTTCTATTAACATTAATTTTTATTTTCATTAGGAGGATGAGGATATAACAGAAATAACTGAAGTCGATCGTATTGTATCTATTGATCAACCAAAGAAAACTACAAACCATCGATCTGGTAAAAATACTGAGGTATTCATATAAAATTCGATATTTTTTATACTTAATTCATTCCAGTACGTTACTCATCTACTGACTTATTTATTAATGTTATTCAATTAGGACGATGAAGATAGATTAGAAATACCGGAAACTAAGTCAAAGTCATTGACAGATAAAGTAAAGGAATCTACTAAACGAAAATCTATTAAGGATACAGAGGTAAAATTAAATGTTTACTTTTATTCACTTTAGTTGTTAGTAAGTGTTGGTATGTCTTAGTAAATTTATGTAGGTATATGAATGCAATAAAAGAAAGTTAGTTTAACATTTTTTTTTGTTGTCATTAACGTCGCATAAATAAATTGGTATATTTTTGGCCAGGATACCCAAGACATTATAGAAAAAAATTATATTGATATAAAAGTTTCTGTTGACCGTCCGGCAGAAATAACAAATAAGTGCGAACCTGTTAAAACTAACGAGGTATAAATAGTAGCATAACATTTACTCTTTTTTCTATGTCTACTTATATTTTTATAACTACAGTTTGGATAAAATATTACAATTATAATTTTATTGTTATGAAGCTAAAATAAATAAATATTATTTTATCCATTTCAAATAGGACGAAAATGATGATATATTTAAAATAACAGAGAAGACTGAAATTAAACGAAAACTGTCTGTGGATCGCCCAACTGAACCGACATATCCTTGGAAACCTAGTTTTACCGATGAGGTATTGTTGTATTTTATCTCGTTAGTAATATAAATGCTTTATATTCAACATTATTATCGTTGTATATCTTTGGAAAAAATGCATAACTTTGATCCTACACTTTAAGAACACTAAGAATTAAATGTTTTCATTCTTCTTATTTGTATAGGATGAAAATACTAGTATGATCATAGATACTGATAGTAAGGACGAAACATTTGATGCTACAAAGACTGGGGATAATGTAACTGAGTTCTTTGGTTCTAGCAAGCATAGTAAGGTAATTGTCACCTCTGTACCGAATGATTAGTAAACAGTAGAATTTAATCTTTCTCATTAAGATCAAGTCCTCATTTATTGAAATTTTATTTTAATAGCCTACAAAGGATATCAAAAACACTTATGAGACGGATAAACTAACACAAAAATTAGATAATGCATCTGAGAAACCCATGAATGCAAAACAAAAACCTGGTATAATAGACAAGGTAGAGAAAATAAATTATTTACATAATATTGGAATTTTATTCAATAGCGCATAACATACCACTTATATTTATAATAATACGCAGATGACAAAAACAGTCGAAAGTAAATCGGCGAGTAAAGATGGAGCTCAAAAGGTTGATGATCTTAAAAAACCTGAAGAAGAGAAAACAAAAGAGTCAATTTATCCATGGCGTCGACAGAGTAAAATTACTGAGGTAGAGGTAATACTTTAGAAGAAACTTTAAAAACGTTATCATGATCATAGTTCCATCGTTAACGACAAGTAACGACAACAACATTTAGTGATAACAATTCCTTTTATATTATGAAATCAAAACATTATTCAGTTTAATTGATATTCTTGTTATTTATTAGGACAAGCCTATTAAAGACGAAAAACCTGAACCTAAGGATCTCATCGAAACGCCAAAGGTATATTTGTTGTTGTTGAATTATTTATCAACGTAGTGAACTTAAAAATAAAGAAAAACTTTAAATTTAATTAATAGGTTCTGGGTGCACAAGATAATACAGTACAAACAGACAATATTATAGACAAAACACAATCAACACTTTATCCATGGCGAAAGCAATCGGCAAAGGAGGTAACACTACTCACTCTTTCTGATATACTACTTACATTTGTGTCATCATTTGCATCTCAAAAATTATATTATAAACAGGATAAATTAATAAGACACAAAAAAAACAATAGTTTACATGTGTCTCTTTAATTTATAATATTTAAGTTTAATAAACATGCCATTCGGTAGGTGCCAAAACTGTTGACACCCGAACCGGACACAAAACAAAACGAAGTACCCTTTTCTTGGGCAGTTATTCCCGAAATACCACAGGTACACAATATTATTTCTAAATAATAAACGATTAATATTTTAATGAAAAAAAGAAACACTAAATTTTATAACATTGTGATCAGGCTGAACAAACACCAGAATTAGAGGACAAATATAAACCAACACTCCTTGAAACACCTGACGATGTAGTGCCATGGAGACGATCACGATCACGATCTCCAGATGTACACACATTAAAACAGGTACATATGCTCAACACAATCATAAACACACAGCTTGTCAATATTGAAAAGCTCAAAAATTTGGACTCATATCTAATTCGGCTTACATCATAAAAATTTAATTTATTTTTCAAAAGTCACCTACGTACGCCATCACGTCACCATATTTTTACTCACACGATGACAATATTTTTTAACATTGAAACGTCAAAATGAAATTGACCACGCACAATTATACCAATATTTACTTCCATTTTACATTACGTACCTGATCAGCACAGCTATACTACATTTTTAAGCAATTCATAAACTTACCTTCAACATGCCGTAGGACATTGCCCTCACGAATTAGGTGTCAGATTTTCGAAGAAAATCGAATGAAAATATTATTACGTACGTCTCCAATATTATATTTTATTACAAGTCAATATTTGACATAATAATCAAAAAATATTTTAGTGTCGATCTATTGTTACTTAATTTAGTACTTTTACTTCTACTCTTTTTGACTACAGACTTATCTGTACTTGTTACTTTGCAAAATTTTAATGACCAATGAATTATCTACTAGTACGTATGACTTTACTAGTACGTAACAATACGTTTGTGTGTGAAAAAAGTTTCTGCTCTCAAATTTTCTATACTCGTATCTTAAGAAAACCTTTTAAAAGTTAAGTCAAAATTTATTCTATTCTGTATTTTACGTTTGTGTTTTATTTTATGTTTTTTTTTAAATTATATGTCAACTATTCTTAGCTCAGTAGCAATAAATGCTTGGAAGTACCTAGAAGATAGAAGAAAGGCGGATGGGAAACACCTAGAAGGTTTGATGGTAGTAGTGTTTTACGTCGACAGCTCGTCAGCGGCGGTACGATCACAGCAACTATTTCTGCTGTACAGTAGAACCACATCAATGTGAGCATTGGTGTGGTTCAGTTTGAATGGTGTGACTAAGCAAGCAGAAGACACTGGACAGAAGTCATTCCAACTAAGCGCTCAGGAGTAGCAGCGGATCCACGTACGACCTCAGATAGGTCTTCGGAGCATTATCGCTATTGTAGGACTTAAAGAGTTGAATTCTTTCGGCAGTTGGTAATCGTTATAGTTTTTGCCAGCCAGCCCTGCCAGACATTACGCCATGAATGATGTAATATAATTTATTCAGAAAACTTGAATTTACGATTGATAAAGCTAGAGTCTTACATCGAAGTCTTGCCTACTGCGGCGCCATGTCTACACCTATTTCTGCCTTAAAGCAGCAGTACCGGTTTCGAAGGGATAGACCAGTTAGATGGACTACAATCCAGTATAGTATTTAAATTTAAACATTTAAAGTAGTAACGCATCCACGTACAACCTCAGATAAATTTCAGTTTTATTTGGGGTTGGATCATGGGCTACAGAAAGCATTTCACATTAGGAGGCACTCATTTGCTATTTTTAAAAGATTTAAAAATAACATCAAGATTTTATACCGTCTTTGGATTCCTAATAAAATATCAACTAATTTTAATCACAATGTTTGTTATAATGATATTATATAATCATAAAAGTGTCCAAAGTTATAGGCATTTAGCAAGAAAAGAAAAAGAAGTTTTTTTTAAGACCACGGTACAGTGCAGTCAATTTCATTTACGTTTTGTATAAAAAGACATTGTCCTTACACGTCGTACGGTCGCCATTAATCGACTTTACTGTTTAGGCTGAGACAGAGGGCAAAGACGAGAATAAACAAGCCGCATTAGGAATCCCACAACCCGCTTTTAGCAGCAGACCTCAATCGCCTGACGAGGTATAGATATCGGCTATCTGGTTCATAATGGCACAAAAATTTGCAGCACCTTGCACATTATCATCACAGGTTTTAGAAATAGCACCTGCACCAATTTATGCACTGGCACCAATTTCTTAGTTAAATCTACTTCAGCACAAAGTCTTCTCCATCTATATAATATGTATATTATACGTGTACTTCCATGTCGCGTTGTAGTTGTAGAAATAACAATGTATATTAGGTAGTTTGCACAAATTATCTATAGATTCTAGAATTCAATGTGCATGTTGGTATTTAATCAATTGTACATTTTGATTGACAACTAAGTATTAGTTTACACGTCCTTGTATGCAATGTACTGTAACTATTTCTTCTCTGTTTCAAGTCTTAATGATATTTCCTGCTTCAGCTTCTGCTTAATAATATTAACGTTAATATTATCTTTCTATGTATTTGTTTAAATATTATTTCTAGATGAAGATGTTGAGGTAAGTGTGAATTAAAAATAAAGCACTGTTTTTTAAAAGGTTTTGTCTTTCGTTTCCTTTATTAAACTTTTAATAAAACTTTGTGAATTTTTAATGCAACAGTGAAAATATTCAGTTTCGTTATTAAATAATAAATCGATTTAAGGAAAGTTATTATCTATATTATTTTTAATGCTTAAATGATATTACAGAAAGTAGCGATCAAAGAAGAGAAGGTTGAAGAAGAAGCTAAGAAGGCTAAAGTTACAAGTGTTAAGAAGAAGGCAGAGGATCTGCCTGAAATTGCTGATTATGACAGGCCGGATCTTGAAAAATACGAGAAGATATCTCCTACTCCCTCGACGAAGGAGAAACCAGATAAAGTAAAACCTCTGCACAAATTACCAATATATAAAAGTACATAGAACATAATATCAATTAAACTATTTTTTATTGTTTAGCCGGCAGAAAAGCCAAAGGTGCCTGAAATAAAGGCTCCTGAAGAAAAACCAGCAACACCGAAAATTGAGGTTATTCGGGAGAAATCTCCGAAACTAGAAGCGCCAAGGAAACCTTCACTCGCCCCAGTCGCACCCGTAGGAAGAAGAGGATCTCTCATTCCTCCACCAGAGGAAATGGGTAGACGTCCTTCCCTTATTATCAGCGATGAGGTAAGGTTCCATAATTTCTATTGTAATGATATTATATTTTATTTAGGATGTAATTTATCTTCAAAATATATATTTAGCTCCATATGAAATGTCATCAATGTGAACAAAGGTATGAACAAACATTTAGATGTATCTGTTAATTGTGTCGTCCAAAATTAGTATAGCTAAATGTTGTTAGGTACAAATATCGAATTTTAATTGGCAACAATGATTTTGACGTACTAACCTGTTTTTATTTTTTCAAATTCAAATTCCGATCGACGCCACAAACACAAGTGTCGATATTTACGCCTAACTAATTACAAAATAGTAAGCCAACCTGTAGACACCCTATTCTCTCAAGCCGAACCCGTAACATACAACCCAAATACGCCCTTTGTATTTTGCTAATAATCATCTATAGAACGATGGTGCTTCACATCAAATCACGAATGCTTTAGTGATTATTGGAGTTAGAGAGTTTATTGGTTTTAAGCTTAGACTCCTTCACTCCCTGCTTTTAGTTGAGCAATTGAGCATATCGCACCGTTCAAGCACAAACACTTTAAAATACAGGTAGTGAATTAGATATTAAGATCGTACAAAACGTAATCCACAGGAGAATAGAAAACTAAGACCTGGTGAGGTGATCGAAGAGAAGAAGGTAATAGCAAAACTGCTACGAATATTACATGAATGCTATCCGTTATAATATTGCCGTGACAAAAGTTTAACTGTATTTCTGTAAAAGGAATTATCTTAATGCATCCGACGCGGTTAAAAATATTCTTCACGTTCGTCTGGATAATGACATATCAGTTCGCGACTTCTCTTATTTTCTAATAGACTTGAATGCCTATAGGTAATAAACATTACAGATGATGCTTATCATTTTTCAAAATATGTTGTTATCCAGGACTGTCTTTCTCTGAAACGTTTTCTCGTCCAAGGCACAGAACTAAATTGCACATAATTTTGAGGTTCGAAGCACACAAATAAACTGCACAGCTTGTAAGCACGTCCGCACACAAATAATGGTCAAAATGATTGGTCGTATAAACAAAGTAAAATGGAAGAAGCAACTCGATCACTTGGTGTGTTCAAGAAATAAGTTCTTGCACACAATGGTGAAACGAGACCAACTAACGATTAACACGGAAATGGCGCAACACATAACGTACCTAATAACTTGCACCGCTGAGGTCATTGCACCAAATAATGCGAAACATGCAATAGGGCAGGCAGTATAGGTCAACCAGGTTCGGCGGCAGAGATCTTAGGTAGGCAGGATAATTTATAAAGGGGTTATTATCATTATTTTTTTACAAAAACAGGTCACGAAATTACGTCCAGGAGAAGTTATTGACGAGAAAAAGGTGAGATCGTTTGGGTCTGGTCAATTTTAGGTGGAGGCTGCTCGCTTTTGCAAAGCATTTTGTTATTTTTTCTCTTTTTTATCTTATTTATATTTTGTTCACTTGTGTTTTTATATTAAATTTTACAGCATTATAATTGCCAGATATTTTACTATACTTACATGACGTACATTATCAAACTCAAAATATTTTTACAATTCCCACTACACCAGTTTATCATTTAACAAAATATACTTGGTGACGTTTCAAACAACTAGTTAACAATAAGTAGAAACCTACCCATAAAGATACTCCCACAATAGTCTCTACTATCTAGTCCATTCCAAAACGTTCACTTTATATCCTGAACAGTCTTAGTAACTATTCTTTTAGTTTCTTTAGATATTCTTTTCCTTCCAAATGAGTTTAGAAGCCGCTTTGCCGACTAGCGGGGGATATGCTCCAACTCTGCTGCGTTTAGTTTGACTCTTTTGTCTTTTAAAGAACTATGTTAGTATTAAAAAATGTTTTTCAGAACAATTAAAACATAAAAATATAAAGCAGAATAGTTCTTTAAAAGTCGAAGCTTCGTAGTTTTCTCTAGAATCGCTTTTGTTTCCGATTTTCGACTAACATATTTCTTATTATTTACAATTGCTCTGCTTATCTCAAACTGAAGACAATAATAAGCTCAACAGTAAAAGAACATTACACTTAATCATTATAATAAACATCAAATATCAAAAAAATAACTCTTTAAAATTAAACAATTGACACAACTTATACCACTACATAAAAGTAATGAATGACAAGTAACTCTGCAGATTGAAAAAAATAATTTATTTTGTAATGTAGATCTTTTAAAGTTTATTGTGGAGTTACTGTCATGACTTTTAATAGATACACGTTTACATACACATGACATAATATGTACGATAATTGTAGATTAAAAATTTTTGCACAAAATTAACAATGAATGATTAACTAAAAAATATTTTTTCTCCAAAAAAGAAACGCGGCAGGCCGGGTGAACTCGCGGATGAGGTATAAATGTGTGAAAAAAATATATGTTTAAATATCAATGTTATAGAAGAATACGTCTTCTAGATCGTGGCTAACATAGAATTTTTTTAAAAGTGATTAATTTATAAATGTTTTATTACAAATTGGAAGGAACTCTCAAAGGCATTCAACCAATTATAATGACAAATATTATAATGATATGATTGGTTTCGACGCTACCGGATATTTCGTTAAAACTATTGTAGTGTAAATAAAAGAAGTCAAAACTATCACCAATTTTAACAGCACTGTAGTTACTAAATGTATAAATAATATTAATAGTGCAATAACACCGTGTCTTATTAATATTATAAAGAAACGTAACCAACGTTTGGATGCAAAATGAAACCAGTCTTAAGAAACACATTTTATGTTAAATAATAACCGAAATTAATTACGAAGTATCTAATTCCTATTACTAATCTAAACAAATGGCATGAATAATTTCTAAAGTTCTAAAGCTTTCTAAATCCACGCTTACCTTGTAACTGTTCCTATTGTTGTTTTCTAGTACATATTTGGTGAGGTACAAAATAATGA
>DWKW01002033.1:0-11595 GCA_018250115.1 Doberes anticus
TTGGCATGCCTCCATGTAAAATAAATTCATATAAGTTTAGTTACAACGCGGACGAAGTCGCTGGCGTCATCTAGTATTAAATATAGACAATTACTTCACAAAACATCATCGTATAATTTAAATATCGTTGTTAGTTTTATACACGTGTACATATACCTATATTATAACTTAATACCATGTAGGTATAATTATAATGAAATTTAATGTATGCGTATATGCTCAAGCAATTTTTTAAACATATTCACCTGGCCACCTGGTGTTAAGTTAAGTTGTCAATGGAGCCCATGGACATGTGGAGGTTTGATGTGGATCAAACCTCCACTAGGACGGAAGTCACATCTGAGGTTATATGTGGATGCGTTGCTACTCTTAAGAACAAAGTCGGAATGCGTCCTGTCCAGTGGCTAACTATCTTCAAACCGAAACACAGCAGCAGTCACACTGCTACTTTACTGCATAAATAGGTGCCACGGTGGTGACGCCGCAGGCGAGCCTTCCACATAAGACTCTGCCACCATCAAAACATCATGACATACTCGTATTATAACATAATAGGAATGAGAAATTATTTGCTGGAATGGTTTTTCATTACAACGCAGCTGCAAATCGGTCTGATATAATCGGTCGGTTTTAGGAGCTGATACCTGAACGGCCGTGGTTCAGTTGAAACTTCATAGGCCGGATACCCTGGACATAGATTCTGCCGTAAAGCAGCAGTATGAGAACAACTGTGATTCGGTTTGAAGGGTGTAATTAGGCAGAAGACACTGGACATTAGGACTTACGTCTTTGTTGAGGTTTAATGTGGATGTCCATGGCTGCAGTGACCACTTAACAGTAGGTGGCCTGCATGCTCGTTTGCTATTCTGTTTGAATAAAATAAAAAAAAGTATTTTAAATTAATGAGCCGTTTTAATATACGGCTTTTGTCTGCCCTTTGTGTAACTAATCAATTATGACGATATCAAAAGCAGAGGCCTGAAGACATTATCTTGTCAGCAGTTGCAAAAACCTAAAAATTTTTGGCAGGCGTGGAGGAATGATCTTTTTCATGTCTTGCTTTGATTTTTCGTCTTAAGATTTAAATGGTTGGCTTGCGTCTCGTAAACGATTATTAAATATTCTCGAAAAGTTTCTAGGTTTTATTTCATTTGCAAAGATATTCTTTAGAAAAAATATTTCTTTGCTTATATTAACATTTCCAGAATCAAACGCGCAGTCACCTTTTTGAAACTCAAATTATAAGTTAAAATTTATTGGATTATATAATCCCTATGGATTATATATATGACTTATATAATCCCTAGATTCTCTGAGATTCTCTGCTAATTAGCCAATCGTTATACGTTAATCATTCGTAACTTTTGTAGTACTTAAGTAAGCACAGCACGTAAGCTCTTTTGCCAGTTTTCATTTTCCACACAAGTTTGATTTCCATCAAAACTCAAACATCGAAAACAAACAAAAACTCAAATGGTCCTGTTTATTTTTTTCTAATATTGCTAAAGATATAGTTTATTGAACTAGAATGAGTATTAACTTATATTAAACACGATAGATATCATTTTGGAGTTCCCTATATTTCGGCGCAGTTACATGCACCATGTTCACGAGTAGATAGTATTTATGTACCTATATTATATATGAAATCTCGGGACTAGAAAATGTCATATATCGTATTAAATATCCCGCTAATTCTAATACAAATTCAGTAAATAACGATGAAAGTCTAAAACAGTAGGTATGCAAAAAGTTTATGTTATATAGAAGATAACCTATAAAATAGAGAGAAAATAACATATCTAATGGTAGTCACATTTAAATGATTATTTGGGAAGGGTAACAACAAAGCCATTTCAGTCTTTGTCGACGTCACCCAGAGCCCCAAAAAGGTTTGTTCTGTGTACAAACACTTGACCCGTCGGACCTTCGTTTGTGCTCTTTAAATAACAAAGCGTCAGATCATAAAAGAAATAACTGTAACCTAAAAGATTTAGGTACATTGAAACAAACTAGCACATACATATGTATATACGTTAATATAAGTAATTCAGTTGATTTAAAGAATCGTTTTTCCACACCAATTTAATTGCATTTTTATTATTTGTTTAATTTATTTATAAATTACTTATTTTGTAACTTTTCTTTGTAGCTATTTTTGTAAAATTTTTTGGCCATAGAAAATTTCTAATTTATATCTATTTTATGTTCTTACGACGAATACATATTCGTATTTTAAAAATAAAATTGCACCTCCTATCACACTGCAGGTTCCTGTAAAAAAATGCTCTCCAAGAAATCGACCATTCATCACTTTCCTTTCTTTTATCTTTTCATCCAGCAGAGCAGTCCACATATTTCTATTCGGGAATAAAAAAAAAATGTTCAAGTTGGCTTTCTGCCCATTTCCTTAAGGCCGTAGCGTGATAATATTTCAATACTGTGACACTGAGAGAAATTATTGAATTGTTCCACTTCGTAAACTAACTTAGATTATAATGTGAAATTGCATCCTGACCTGTTTTGATTTTAATAAGTGTAGAGTCAAAGGCTCATCTGCAGCGGCACCATAGCTGCAGCTTTTTCTGGAGCTACAGTACGGTAGCAGTAACAGTCCTGTATTTCGGTTTGCATGGAGTGCTTAAGCAGAATAGGTACACAAGACAGGACGCATTTCAACTTAGTCCTTAAGGCCAGCAACGTTCGACGTCAGATAGGATCTCGTTCCTGTTTGAGGTTCGATGTGTAAGTCTATTGGCTGCAGGGACCACTTAACATAGGTGGCCTGATTAAAGTTCTGTTACATATGTTAAAAGAACAAATCATTACTTCTATTAACTACTAATTCTTCTGTTAATATATTGCTTTTGTGTCACGTAATCAGGAGGAAGGATGGAAGCTGAACAGGAACAACTACTATCAAGAGGGATGGTTGGCGACGGGCAACGTGCGCGGCGTTGTGGGCGTGACGTTCACGTCGTCGCACGCGCGACGCCCTCACGAGCTGCCGCTGCGGACTAACTACAACCTACGGGGACACCGATCCGATGTAAGTTACAGTTTTATGCAAAAAAATTGTTTTATTAATTATTTAACAATTTTTGTACCCGGTTAAGAATGAACAGAAACACAAAAAGATTAGTATTAGTACATAGTTACTACTTCAAAACTAAATTTCTTCCAGTAGCTCTGTGAAAGTAATGGTGATTTTCGAGGCAAATCTAGCGTGCACAGTGTAATGACATAATATTATTTTACTAAGATTATAAAGTTATGAATACATACATACATACAAATCAATAAATAAATACACACAAATATATATTTATTTAAATAAGTAAATACATGGATACAAAACATATATTATGAAGGAAAGTTGTGAAAACGTAAATTTCTATCTAAAATCAACACATAGATAAATCGAGTCACGAAAATTAGGCGGTAGGGAGTTCCACAGTTAAACCGCTAATTTTATTTTTACTGGGAAGAAATCTTTTTAAGACACTCAACTTCTTGAGAGACAGTTTAGGCGGGTTTTCCAACTCCAAGAGAACGCAGTGGTTCTGTTTCGCTGTGCCCAACGAACTGACATGATCCGTCGAAAAAGGATGAACGGGCGATCAGCAGGCGACCGATTGGGCTCCCGTTAGGCATTGGGCGACTCCGACTTCGTCTTTGGATGGCAAGTGTAGCCTAAACCGTAGAAGAGTAGATTTAAATCAGATTCATAAAACTATTGTTGTAAAGTATAAAAACAAACTGGTGACAAGCGTAAATCCAGGCGCAGTTGAAGTACTGTTCAGGGTACTGTACAGAATAAAATATAATTTCAATCCGATACAGAAATTGTAACCAACCTGCGTTAATAAATGTCGATACGCGTACGATCGATAACTTTAGTGAAAAAATATTCATATTCGATTATATTAAAGAAACAATAACGGACACAAAATAATTATTGTATTTTTACAATTTAATTCGACCTTCTGCTAGATGGCGGCTACGACGACCGCAAATAGAAAAAAGTTGATTGATCGAAATTGATTTCAAATCTCTATAGGCTGCAGTTGACCAGACCAGCCTGACGTCAAGGGCAGTTTACCCTCGGGTCTTTCCTTTTTTTCATTTTATTGTCACAAAATGTTCGTTCGCGAATATCTATACCAATAAATAAAATTGGAGTGTCTGTTTGTACTATTAAAATAACCGTTTTTTACTAAATGCATATACACAGTACATATACCGAAATATTTTTTTTTATAATTTTTATCTGTCTGTTTGTGTAATCTAATTTTAGGTTTCGCTAATCTCTAGAACGGCTGGACCGATTTTTACGGGACTTTCACTGGCAGACAGCTGATGTAATAAGGAGTTACTTAGGCTACTTTTACTTAAGAATTATACAAAATAATAATAAAGTAACGTTGCAATGTCCAAAGACTGTCCAGTACCGCGCGCAGCTCTCGCGTATGCCACCAATGTACCGTCTCGTATATAAGAAACGACACGTGGAGAAATATGATCAAAAACCAAAATATGGATTCACAAAATAGAAGAATTTCATTAAAATTAGCATAGGTCTTTCTATACGCGAAATACGGAATTAATAAGTTATTGTAAAATCTGCAAACTGAACAGTAACTTTTTTGTTAAATTCAAACGCGAACGAAGTCGCGGGCACATCTAGTTTTAAATACAATTTTATTGTATAAACGTCAATGTTACATAAAAATGTTTGCCTGTTTAACTTAACATACATGTTACGTATAAATGTCAAGGTTCGCTAATTGTTACGTGCATATTACCAACGTAGCCGGTACTTAAGTTTTACAATTCGCTGCTATAAAATACAAAATAAAGGCCTGTTTAACGAAGCATTGCAAATTATGACGTAAAAGTTAAATATTTGTGCGCAGCATTAATTCAGCACTTCGCTCTAACAAGGCTCGGGAGCCCTTAAGATTAAAAATTCGTATAAACGTACACCGATTCGTCGCGATAAAACGTAAACACTAAACGCCGCTTTCGTTTAATGCTTTTAAAAAAACTGCTACCACCTATAGAGAGCTGTACAATATTATGTAGCAAAACGTATTCAAAGGTGAAAAGGAATAGCGAATGCAATGTTTTCTTGTGAAAGCGAAACAAAACACAATATTTCCAGTTCCACGTTTTGATGCCTGTTAAACTGTTTGCCAGGGCACGCAATTTCATTTCATTGTTACGGGAACGCTATGTTGTGCTTACTTATGACAATTAAATAGACTATTTTCAGTGCTTTGTTCTTTATAATTGCATGATAATTAAAGTTGAATGTAAACAATTTGCGTTACTTTTTAAAACGGGCAAAGTAGACTAATAACTAAGTAGCTAGGATTTTAAAAAAATTGTGTGTTAAATTTTAATCGGAAATCGTTTCAAACCACAAATAGGAAGTTTTTATTTATTTAGATTAACGGAATAGCAAACGAGTATGCCACCTGATGTTAAGTAGTCACTGTAGCCCATAGACATCCACATCAGACCTTTAAGAGCACGGAAGTGCTAATGCTCGTACATGCATGTGTTGCTATTTCTAATAACATCATCTCTACCAACGTCTCTACTACCATCAAAATAGTGTTAATATGGAAAATGTTAATACGGTCATTTATTTTTAGTTGCTTTAACAACAACTTTGAGAAGCGGTGAAACCTTTAATAGATTTAAAAAATGCCCTGATTCTGTTGTTTTTAACAGTAATCTTCTTGCAAGTATTGTAATGGGAAGTAACTTATTAATTTACCTACGAAGTTTATTACCATAATTTATTTTAAATGACTTTTGTTCAGGTAATCCTAGTGAAGTGGAACGAGCCGTATCAGAAACTGGCCTCGTGCGATAGTTCTGGTGTGATCTTCGTTTGGATCAAGTACGAAGGCCGATGGAGTATAGAACTCATCAATGACCGCAGCACTCCTGTCACACACTTCTCCTGGTCACACGACGGTCGCATGGCTCTGATTTGTTACCAGGTCAGTTTAAGACTTAATAATATCATTTTGTTGAGTACGTAGCTAAGCGTAGCTAAGTAGCTTTGACGACCCGTATGGCGCCGCGGTCAACGCGCGGTCTGCAGTTCGGAGGATCCTGGGTTCGATTCTCAGCGGGGCAGAAATGGAAATGATGAATTTAGCTTTCTGTACTCGGTCTGGGTGTGCTTGTCTCTGTGTGTGTCCATGGCACCCACGACACAGGTTAATTCCTACTGTGGGGCTATGAGTGTGAGACGTTATTACTATTATTATTATCATCATCATCAGTCCGTCGAAGGTAAACATCTTGAGGAAACCAGAATTCTTAATAGAATAGCAAACGAGCATGCAGGCCACCTGATGTTAAGTGTTCGCTGCTGCCCATGGACATCCATGTCAAATCTCAACTGGGACGACAGTCCTATCTTAGGTCGTATGTGGATGCGTTGCTACTCTTGAGGACTATGTTATAATGCCTCTGGTCCGGTGGCTTCTGTCTAACCACACCCTTCAAACCGAAACACAGGAGTTCTCACACTGCTGCTTTACGGCAGAAATAGGTGCAGCGTTGTTGCCGCTACAGGCGCGCCTTCGACGTAAAACTCTACCATCATCAAATCTTTGGCAAGTTGTTGCTGTTTCTCAAGTGAACTCCTTAGCTGAGTGTACAGGAGCTAAGAAACATCTTACAATATTAACCTCTAATTTCCACTGTGTAAGAACATTTAGACCACTGTGCTCTTCGCGTCAACATCAATGGTTGTCCATTGCCGCTGTGGATGTTACACACAATTACGAGTCTCGATATTTGACACGGAGTATAGGTATGGTAACAGTAGGTTCCGATAGTGGTAGAGTCTTATGTCGAAGGCTCGCCTACTGCGGCACCACCGCTGCACCTATTACTGCCGTAAAGCCGTACTGGTTCTTGGCTTATATATAGCGTTTCTAGGGTGTCTGTGGTGCGTTAATAGCCGTAATGAGGCTTGCATGGCTATGACGAGGTAGCGACCGGCCATTACCGGCCGGGTCGGACTGGATACATTAACATTAAAAAGAAAGCTATTTCTTATGTTGCATTATTATCAGCTGTTTAATAATCGCATTGACAACCCCTCAGCGCTCGGAAGTTTTAGCTTAGCGTTTCCACCAGCTCATATGCGTGGTGAATATGGTGGTAGAAGAGCTATCCGCTTATTTGTAGAACGCACAACGCAGACGCGCCGAACAGCCGCAGCGCTGCAAAAAGCTGCCCCTGTTCTTCTAAATCGTTTAATTATAGATAGACTTGAATTAGATATATTTTTTAGTAGTCTGAACGAATTTGTAATCATTACTAAATGTTTCTTGAGTTACTGGAATGCTTTAGGTTAAGCCTGTAAGTTACACGTAAGTTGTATAAATAAATAAATTACGCTCTCTGTTGCTTCTGAACCTTCTATTGGGCTCCTAGTTGTCTCTTATCGACAGATCGCGCTGCAGATGGGAGAGTCTCCTTATGTATCCTTTCACGACGCAATTTTCTCTTCTGCTTAAGTGCATATCACGCAACGATGGGTGATTCTCCCCGCTTACGAGCGTGTTCCTCTGGTTCCTCTGGTCCTGCAGCTGGGTGTGGCTGTGGGTCGCTACCCAGCCAGCACATCCTTTGCGTGCCGATTCACATGACAGAGGGAATAACTTGGACATCTAACATACTCTACAAAGCTCATCTCGGTGGCATTAGCTCCTTTATGAAGTGTTTTTTTTTCGTTGAGTTTTATACGCTATTTAATGAAGGTTAATCACAAATACTGACTTCAGTGTATCGCTGGAAGAAAGAAGCCATTACTTCATCGAATTTGTTGCTATTGATTCATGTATTACAGTGAAAAACCCGACTGAAATAACAAACAAGTAATGCCAGTGTAGATTGTGGACTGTTAGGACTGCCTAACTGAATAACAATCCAGTTTCTGACTATACTCATGTTGAATAACCATAGGAACTACAATCCAGTTTCTGACTATACTCATGTTGAATAACCATAGGAACTGAATGGAATTACTATTCACGAATATTCGCTGTTCTTGCTAGGTGCAGGCACGTAAGCAAAGTAATCCGTTTCTACGTCCAGCATACAAGCGGCTATAACTGTTCTATTGTGCTGCGGAGATTTGAATCATATTCATATTCCTATCGTACCCTGGCACGGAATAATATACAGTTTTCTGTTGCTGGTAAATGTTACGATGGTTGAATTGTAGTTAAGCAATAATAACATGGACAGCAGGCATTCAAAGTTAGTTCTCAGGATTTGCAACCGGTCTTAGAACGACCTCATATAGGATTTCAGTCCTATTCGAGGCTGGGCGTTATTGTATACTTTTTGATGGTGATAGATTATACGTGGAGGGTGATGGTGTATCTATTTGAGGAGCTTGGTAAGGCAGAAGACACTGTACAGGAGGCATTCGAGCTTTGTCCTGAAGAGTAGCAGTGCATTCACGTACAAGGAAAAGACTTCGGTGCTAGCCTTGTACGTGGAAGTGAATGTCCATGGGCTGCAGTGACCACTAAATGTAAGGTGGCCGGCATGCTCGTTTGCTATTACGTTGATATAATAAAACAAGGTACCAGGTAGCCTGCCTCCTCAATTTTATTGTTTTAAGAAACAAAAGTTCCCGTAAGTGAAATATGTATACCATCATTGGCTAAGTTGTGAGTTATGTGATTATAAACATAATTCAGTGAAAAAATATACCCTAATCCTCCTAAAACTAAATAGTTCAAACACATATTAGTTTAAACACAAAAAAAGTTACTACAGAGAGATCAAACTAGTACCTATACTTAAGATATACGTTTATTTGTAAAATTACTTTTAAATTACATTCATTATTAACACAACAAAATTCAAAAAAATAATCCTATGGCATCAATCACTTTAAAAAAAAATCTTCGACTAGTGGCGTAGTGTTATCGCTAATTACAATTTTGTTTTTCCGTTGCAAAAATTGAACTGAAAATATATTCAGTATTAGCAAGTAGATGTCGACTGTTCATAAAAGAGGCAACAACCTCTGTTCCCGTTTGTTGAACGTGTGGGAGCGTATGACACAATTTGCAAAAATTTACCGTGTGGGTGGACAATCGTAATAACGGTGACAAATGTTTAACGCCTTAAAGTTAGTTCTAGATATGGTTTTATTGACGAAGAATATTCTAGACATTTCATATGGCTGTCAAATAGACGGAGCTAGCATTGACCTGTCCTGCAAAAAAAGCTTATATCCATTCGAATTCTTTCCAAAATTTAGGTGTAACTTTGATGTTCTAACAATTTAACTACTCTCATCTCTGAAAGGAGATCCGTGCCCAGCATTGAAATGGAAGTGGCTTGATGGCATACCACCTCACCTAATCCAACGGGCACTTTTAATATAGTTCGTTCGCTCGTTCTGTCCGATACGTGTAAATTATCGAATAAATAAATAACATCCCACACTCATAATCCCACCTGTAGGAAATAAGAACACACCCAGATTATCATCATCATTAAAATTTATGCCTCGCTGGGAATCGAACCCAGGACTCTTGGAACGGCTGACCGGTTCGTTGTTCGTCGTCCGTACTACTTAGGTTTCTTAACAAAAGGTGCTGATTCTTTCAGCTCCCTTAGAACAGGCAACCCATTAACGACTTCTTCAATGTTGCTACTGTCCAAAACGACGGTGACCTCTTGAATTTTCCAAAAAAAAATTGTAATTACGGGAACGAGTCACACGAAGACAATCGTCGCAGTGTGTCTGTCACCTTTGCGCATTAACAGCGGGAATGTTAAATAGAGCATGCATTAAAGCACTTAATGGAACAATAGACAAACAGAGACATACGTGACTAATCTACGAGGACGATAACCTATTGCCTCATATCAAGTTCGTGGGACATGGGAAACGCTAGCGTTAAAAATTTTCAACAGTGTAGAACAGACGTCAGATCAGAGCAGTGAACTAGTGGTTAAGAATCTCCATTTACCGATTCGATGAATCGGGGTTCTAATCACGGCACGAAATTATTCCAAATTATGTGCGCATCAGTTGTTAATATATAAGAATAAAGTTTGAGGAAACATGGATGCATAAAAGTTTTTATAAAGTTCTTAGTAATGGCCAGCGTGGTTGATTATGGCCTAAAATTCCTTTCATCTCTAAGAGCTAGCAGTGGGATAATGATGAGATATCAACGATTTGTTTTTTTCTACTCTTACCCGCTAAATACTGAGAACAAATATAGAAAACAATAGGCTTTTCCCTGGGAAACTAATCATCAACCCATTATTGTCCCACTGCTGGGCACGAGTCTCCTCACAGAGATGAGAAGGTTTAGGGAGTTTAGGCCATACTCACTTCACATGCCTTTGAGAACGTTATGGAGAACTCTCACGCGTGCAGGTTTCCTCACGATGTTTTCCTTGACGTTAAAGCGAGTGATAATTAATTCATAATACGCACATGATTTCGAAAATTTTGAACGACTTGTGGTGTACCTATTGCACCTCCTTAGATTGGACAAACATCGAATTTGAATTCAAGAACATAGAACAGATTCTCTGACAGCGAGATTCGTTTGTTCCCCGCTCGCCTGTTTTACCGCGCTTCTCGCGTCCATCGACACACTCGCCTATCAACTGCAGTTGCCATCAGACCTATCTCTTCTAAATTATTATAGTGTGTTTTTTATAGTAAATTTTATTAATAAATATTGTATGTTCTGAAATGAGAGTTTAATATGGGCATACGTGCCCATATTAATATAGTCTATATTACTTCTCGAAATAGTACGTGCCGGGATTTGTACCTCGACCCATTGTAACGGGGTCGAGATGCTTAACCACTAGGCTATCACTCGCTAACATTAAACAAAGTGAATTCATACACGTTAATTGAAATTAACAGAGAAGTATTAATGAATGAAATTTCTTCCATCTTTGAAAGTGAAATCACGTAGACATTAATTTTGATGTTAATTTTTAAGTATACGAGTATCTTTTTTGCTGATCTTGTTATGCTAATTGCAGTGAAAATTTTATATGCATTTGCTTATAAAATTCATTTTTACGTGACGGAACGAAGAGGCTGTTTTTAGAGCATATAAATGTGGCAGAGACTTTTTTTTTAAAATTGTTTTGTATTTGATGGTGGCAGAGTCTTATGTCGAAGGCTCGCCTGCGGCGGCACCACCGCTGTACCTATTTCTGCCGTAAAGCAGCAGTGTAAGCACTGCTGTGTTTCGGTTTGAAGGGTGTAGTTAGGCAGAAAACACAGGACGGGAGGCATTCCAACGTAGTCCTCATGAGTAGCAACGCATCCACACGCAACCTCAGGTGTGGATGTCCATGGGCTGCAGAGACCACTTAAAATCAGGTGGCCTGCACGCTCGTATGGTCTGTTAATATATAAAAATAAAACCTTTTCCCCGCAATTAGTACGAATGTGAACTAGGGAATCGACGTGTCAGTTCCTAGATTATTTTTACAACCCAACGATTCAGTTAAGATTGCACAAGAAATAGTTTTCGGGTTAAACAAAAATGTTGGCTC
>DWKW01002034.1:0-11593 GCA_018250115.1 Doberes anticus
GTGGTTCTGGGTTCAAATCCTGGTTTGCAAGGTTCGCTCGAATGGTTCGAAGGGTTTAGTTAGGCTGATTAATATAGTCTAGTACAGTAAGTGTAGTCTGCCAGTTACCAGTATGCCTCTTGACTAAGAAACTCACGTACAACCTCAGACAAGACCTGTGTTTGAGGTTGGATGTCTATGGGCTGCAGTGACCACTCAACATCATGTGGCCTGCATGCTCGTTTACTACTCTTAGGAAAAAATATAAAGAAGAGTGACATCTTAATTACCCATAAGTCACAACCTCTCGCCATTTCCGCCTCGATCCAAGACGCTATGATCATTACGATGAAATATTGTTTATACAATTCGCGGGAAATGTATTCACACATTTTTATTTAACGAAACTTTTTTCGATGGTGGCAGAGTCTTATGTCGAACGCTCGCCTGCGGCGGCACCACCGCTACACCTGTTTCTGCCGTAAAGCGGCAATGTGGAAATTGCTGTATTTCGGTTCGAGGGTGTGGTTAGGTAAAAGACATTGGAGTATTCCAACTTAGTCCTCAGGAGTACGACCTGAGATAGGCCTTCCTTCCTAGTTCAAGTTTGATATGGCTGCCCAGGTGGCCTGCTTGCTCGTTTGCTATTCCGTTTGAATAAATACGCCTGTTCCTGTATTTTATTATTTTGTTGTTGTTGTTAGACGGAGTGGATATTTGTATCTTATTCAATGTTATTCCGCCATGCTTCACCTTCACATGGTGGACTTCCCATGCTTTTGAAAAATTATGAAAAACTCTTAGGCATGCAGGTGTCCTCACAATGTTTTCTTTCACAGTGAAAGCAAGTGATAATAAATTTCTATCACGAGCATGGTTTCGAAAAATAAAAAGTGCGTGTCGGGATTTTAACCTTGATCCATTAAGCGGGAGGTCGAAATTCATAACCACTAAGCTATAACTCACTATTTTACTTAGCTATTTATTGTTCTGCTTAACATAAAATAATTAATTGATTCTCTAAAATTTTAGATTTCAGATTGCAGCAGCTCTCTCTTGTGCATGCTAGAAAGTGTTTGAAGTTTATAATATTAAAACAGTCTTTATTTATTATTACACTTGTTATTTATGTTGTTATTTCGGATGATTTCACGAGTATTCAGTGGTAAAACTTACATGACTTTAGAAGCCCTCCATTGAAAAGTCATCACTATAAATATATGTAGCATTCATTCCTCTGCCTAATCGTCGAAAAAATTGTCAGAAAAATAACACTTTCTTCGAATGTTACAATATATTTATTAAGTAAAAAAATATATATTATAATTAAAACAGAACGCGATATTAATTTTACCCACTAACGTTGGAACGTTGGAGTTGGAACGAATACAAGAATAATCCAATTGCCGTCGTAATATTAACAAATAACGGTGACAATGAATAGCATCATAACAGAAATAAAAATTTATAGCGCGGATTTTATAATTCGGTCGAGAATATATCATAAACAATCTTAATTCTGTCATCGGTGGGGTCGTTATAAAACAGCTGTAAAACTTTAGTTTCACGGCGGAAAAATAATACGTGGATCGCAATTAAAAACATAAAACACTCTTAAAATAACCTGGAGCGAGATATCATACCGAGAGTAATAACATTAAAACTTATACTGTGGGGCAGATGCGCCAATATTCTATTATTACTGGCTTTTCAACGCGAACGGCGCAAGCATTCCTGACTATTTCTATATCCCTAAGATGAATCATTAAATAATAAAATCCAAAGCATACTTAATGCGCAACAACACAGGTCTATTCATAACTACTTCGACTAACACATGCGCAACCGCTAATCAGTACCAGATACAGAGCTCGTTACTTCTCAATCGGACTACACTTGTCCGCCGATAGGTCCGTTCCGTAAAATTTCTTTACGACAAATTTTGAATCATAACATTGTAGTTCCATTATTGTAGCTACGATGAAATAATCGTACCTATGTTTATGTTAACGTATCGTTACGTAAACATATTTATTACGTTTGTGTTTTATTGTTTCCCTGAATCTTAATTTATTTATGAAACAATAAAATATTTTAGGTAGAAATTGAAACGTGTTTATATTACTTAATGAGAATATATTATTTTATGATTTATAGGAAATTCATAACTTACATGAAAAATAATAATGAAAGAATTATAGTCATTGTATAAAAGAGTTTGAACATAAAATGCAGACATGTGTACATGAACTTGAACGTTTTAATCAACAAAGTTAACCAGCATGTGTAGAGGGCTACACTCATCTTCGTTATAGTGGTTTTTTTTACAGAGGAGTATCAAATGAGCATGCCATCCGATGTTAAATGGTCACTACAGCTCTTTAATGAGTCCACGTCCAACATCAAATAGATTCGGACCCCAAATAAGATTTCGGAATCCTGTTTGAGGTCCTACTTGAATACTCCTGGGATCTATGTTGGAATACCTCCTGTCCAGTGTTCTGCCTAACCACACCCAAAAAACCGAAACACAGCAATGCTCACACTGCTGCTTTACGAATGAAATACGTGCTGTCACCTTAACTGCAACACTGATTTTCAGTGCATCCTATAGTATGTTAGTTAGTTGGTTAGGTGTGGTTAGGCAGAGGACACCGGACAAGTGGCATTCCAACTAAGTCCTCATGAGTAGCAACGCATCCATATATGTACGACCTCAGATAGTACTTTGGTTCTAGTTGAGGGTCGATGTGGATGTCCATGGGCCAGTGACCACTTAACATTAGGTGGCCTGCATGTTCGTTTGCTATTCTTTTACGATAAAAAAAGTATGTTAGTTAGTATAGTATGTTAACCTATAGTGTGTTAACCACACAGCAAGCAAAAAATATAAGATGATATGAGTTATTAAATTTATGAAATTTATTGAAGTACACAGAAACAACCATAACAAGGCAGAACGTTAACAATACAACAAAAAACTTTTTTTAAATGAAATGTTTTCATTATGTATTGTATGTTATATGTTTACTCCCAATACTTGATATTGATTTAACTTACCTGACAATTTTACGTTAAACCTGTAGTCATTGTAACTAATAATAAAATGTAATATTTTATGTGTCTGCCTAATAGTCCTTTGTCCTAATTAATTGTAAAGGGTCACGATCGCCTAAGGACTCTCTCATATACGCAAATCCAAAAACGTAATATGTGCACTGGAAACTCTCTTTTAACTGATTAGTGAAGAACTCCCTTTCACAACAACGTGTCAGAAGCAAATAGAAGATAACTTGGGAGTAAATAGCGAAAGTAGATTATGTATTAATTGTGTCCAAGGGTTGCAGTTCCCACTCAAACGGTAATCTGTCTATTCGTTTTGGATTCAAAAGCACAGTCTATATGACGCGGTTTGCCTATAGACAATTTGTTTTACAAGGCTTACAACACAACGGACCTAATCTACCAACACCAATACATCAATGGATGATCTAATTGCGAACACGTAAACACACGTCATTGTGTTTGTTACTGCAACAATGTGCGTGATTCCAGCCAGCTTATTAGAAGCACTTTAAACAAAAATACAATCCAATTAGAACACATCACTGTTTCAATACGAAACTGGAGCGGTTACCATCTGACAGATGGCATACTATAAATAAGGGGCCACTAGTTAGCGCATCGGTTTTCACGTTCAGTTATGTTACGGAAAAGCGTCCTCCATATTTTAATGTCTCGAACTTATTAGCCGCAAATGTCGTACCGTTTGATGCATCAACTAATACTTTGTTGGAAGCCGAAGGAAATTATTTACAGGCGTAAATTGGGCTCACGTGCGTTTTAATGCATCCCGCAAGTGTTAGTGCTCCCGTTCGATAATCTTCGCCTGCAGGGATCAGTTCGAGATGAATCACGCCTAATGTTCGGTCTATTGTTAGATTGCGTATTACACTGGAATTATGCAATGTCCAGCGTTTTGTTGTCCATTGCACGAGAGTGGTTAATATTCGTAATTAGATTTGCGGTCGGCATTGTTCGGTCGGCGGTTTCAAATCAGTCTGCTCTTATAGATTAGAAAATCTATTTTCGTTGAATGAGCATGCAAAATTTTTAGCTGCGCTTATTCCAGTGATTAAGAGTGCTTAGTCTAAAACTCTATTAGTAACCGACGTTTACCAAATTTCGTTCGCGCATAAACATTCTAGTGCGGCGCTCTTAAAATTCGTTCTCTTGTATTATATTGCCCCGATCCACTTATAGATGCTATTTCAGCACAACACATTAAATTTGATCGATCAGAGCTATATTTTTCCTGTTTACCAAATATTTAAGTAACGGCCATAAGTCAGACAGTAAAATAATTCAAATGTGAAATTTCATGAACGCTCATAATGAACTTGGCAGACGACCAAAAAACGTCTTATTTTCGATGTGGAATCTGGACCAATTTTTATTGCAACGCTTCGGAAACAGTGATACGACCCTCTCAATGACTTATCTTTCTATGAAAATATAAACAATGAAGTCGGCAAAAGGTAGTGAGACAACTTGTGGTAGATGGTAGATTCTCGGGATATTCGTATCCTTATACTAGTTAGAGTTAGATATATAAGAGTAGGTTTTCGCACCGTTCTTGCATATTGAGTCAATGGCGTTAACGCTGTTTTACGATTAAGAGGTCACGAGTTCATGCTTACGTCGACTTCTAGGAGCATCTGTTTAAAATTCCATACATTTTGCTGCAACAAAACTTTTG
This sequence comes from Doberes anticus, assembly GCA_018250115.1. Classification (NCBI taxonomy): domain Eukaryota; kingdom Metazoa; phylum Arthropoda; class Insecta; order Lepidoptera; family Hesperiidae; genus Doberes; species Doberes anticus. Next base: position 4,739 of record DWKW01002034.1, read on the forward strand.
TTTTTGTAATTTTATTAGCTTTCACGGAGGAGTGATTTATAGACTGTAACCCTGAGAGGATTTGGTTGTGGAAATATTTGTATGGAATAGCCTTATTAAATAGAACTGCGGACGTTATTTCGCGAAATAGTAATATCTTCACCTATTTTCCTACTTTTAGTAATATTTTATTTTAAATCAAGACCTATTGCAAAAACAGGGTAAAATGTAGACAAATACTTTTTTTCTAGGTATTCCTTTTCATTTCTTTTATTCGTTTGTACAAAAGTAGTCATTGAAATACCTTGAAATTAGCTGCATTATCAGGACGTGTTAAATCAATGTAAATGATTTTCTAGACGTCGTATGTGGCAAACAAACACTAGCTTAAAAAGCTTTCCAACTAACAATTAGAACCAATTTAGAATTGCTGACGAAGTTGCTTGTTATTTGTACATATTATCCACCAACCCATTACTGTCCCATGGGCACAGTTCTATTCGCAAAAATGAGTCAAGTAGCTGGATTTGAATAGTTCTTTGAGAAATTTCAATATGGATGAGTCTTAATTATGTTTTTCATCACCGTTAAGCAAGTGATACGATAATTTAATCAATTAAACTCTTTAAGTCAAATGTGCTGGGATTCAAAATTCACACTACAAGCTATCCCTGTTTTGATTGTGGCTCTGTGGCACGGGCTTACTTGTATATGTTAATTGGCTATAGAAGGAATCATTTCTGAATTTGTACGTTGTTGTTGTTACTAACCGATGTAGATACGAGTTCTTCAATAAGATGATTATAGAGGCTTTATGTCTCCATAATAACTACATTACACCAGTTTTTGGGCCGCGTCATTTTATTAAACGACTTACACATTATTATTGATAGTTCTATTTTTAATGACATACGACTTTTAATAATCAATAATATTTGAGATATTTAATATCATCGTCAATAAATTTATGAGCTCGTGGCGTTCGGAGCTAGTTTCTCATTTTAATGGCATTCTTCTGAATCACGTCAGCGGGATTTCTGACAGGTCTTACAATAAACGCTTGGAACTCACCTATGGGTGCTTTTATAGAGCAGACTATTAGGAGGAAATGGGATAGACGACGCAAACACGAATTGATGTGCAATAATAATGCACGATGACTTTCTAAATGAAATTGTAACGACTCATAATTTTTTATATGCGAAACCAAATCCAGGTGAAGAGCTACCGCTGACTCTATTTCTGCAAGAATCGCGTTAGAACGCGTCAGGAAGAAATAGACTAGAAGAAATACGAACAAGGTAAAGTTAGTTTTTCAGTTAATTTTTCCTTCGTGGTTACCGTAGGGCTTCAGATAGGACTTCTACCGACTTGAGGTTGGATGTTCACTTTATTTTTTGCAGCAAACGAGCATTCAGGTCGCCTGAAGTTAAGTAGTCATCCAACCTGATGTATCCAACCAACTGTAGGTCAGAAGTCTATCTGAGGCCGTACGTGGATGCGTTGGTACTACTGAAGAAAACGTTGTAATGACTTCTGACCAGTGTATTCTGTCTGCTCCTGCTGTTAAGCAGCTGTTTAACATTATGTAAAATATGTATGTATGTACTTTCTATATGTGCTCTCGGTGCTGAAATTCGAAGACTCTATAATCGTACCCAACGAATTCTTTCGAATCCTCGTGAGATTTATTTCTGTGACTTGAATCAGTTTTATTGCTCCTACGCTCATCTGTACTCATTTATGGCCGACTTAGATATTCTTTTACGATTCCAAACGCTCTGTTTATTTTCGTTTTTAATTACTTCTTGCGTAGGCCGCTTTCGAAATGACAAAATCATTTGACCTAGAATATGTACGAGAATTCTTTATTGAATGCTATTTTAGACTTTAGTAGCCGTCATGTGACTAGGAATTTTTTTGCGCATATACTGTACTTCACTAACTCATATTTTATTGTAATGAAGCTTCCGTTAAATGTTAAATATATTAAAACATTAAATGAAACCCCACCACGGTTCTGAATATTATTTATACGATAATTTGAATTCTGTACGCGTAATAAATGTACTTTATGAAAGTAATTTTCCCGCGACAATATTTATTTTATAGGTTATGCCTTGAAACATATAACGTCACGAACAGCTTTCTGAGTATTTCAATGATTATGGTGCTCTAACCATTAATTAGCTATAAACAAAATGTGCAAGTGATTAAATTTTTGATTCAAAATTTTAAACATCCATTCTCATAATCATATTACCACTTCTTTGCAGAGGAACACAAGATCTTCAAAATGAGACCAGGTACACAGTCTCCCGCTCGAATATTTATCGCTCGCAATGAACATTAACGTCTCCTAATAAAATACTGTTCTACAGAAATTATCATATTGAATTCGCGTGCGGCATTAAAGATACTGAGAACGCAACCCGCCATCAACATTAATGAATGCATCTTCATCCAACTCGATCCAATCAAATCTCACGACTGAGTCAGACTGAATCGATGCGTTAGCGAGTAACGACCGTCGGATGCGCCGAAGTGTTCCAGAGAGATTGTAAATATTTCTCTGTTTCAGAACACGACCAAAATAGAATAGAACGCGTGTTTCTAAATCCCCTTTGAAGATTACACACGCCAACATTAGCTCTGGCAAATTACCCTCTAACAAAGATTGTATTAATTACGCGCTCGATAGCCAAATGTAAATACTTTAAATTTAGAATTCGGCAAGTAGCTGCGCGTGCACAGCTTTTCGCCGCCTTACATCTGTCATTTTTACTCGGGATCTATCACGTTTTATGTTTTCTCAATCTGGCATTAATCGGAACTGACATCGAACAAACGTTAGATTTCACTACGTACGAATTGCCTTGTTGATGATATCATTATCAACAGAAACAATAAACTAAACAATTTCTACGTTACAACGGACAGTTACAAAAAATTGCGATTGAAGCTGTTTTGAAAGACGCGGAGAAACACTCAATTTTTATCATTTTGGATAACAATATATTGATATATTTTTGAAAGGCACGGTTCCTAATGGAAGCTGAGTCTCATAAGAATGGCAAAATATTTTGTATCAATAGGCAGAACGACATATTGACGACCTGTATGGCGCCGTGGTCAACATGCGGTATGCCGTTCGGAGGGTCCTTGGTTTCGATTCCCAGCTGGGCAGAAATTTACATGGTGAATTTAGATTTATGTTCCTAGACTGGGTGTTTGTGTGCTTGTTTCTGTGTGTCCATGGCACCCACAACACAAGTTAAATCCTATTGTGCGGCTATGAGTGTAAAACGTTATTTATTTATTGATCACTGTGCCATACAGTCGATTATATTCCTATTTCGCTTGACACTTTTTTACGAAAATAAGTTAACACAATAGGGTCTTAAATCGTATTACGTATCAAAGATAAGGAGTTATAAAAATTCAAACAGCCAAAAATAAGCATGAAATTAGACGATGTCGAACACATTTCGGGAATTGGGAAACGCAAATTACATGTTATTAGGAAACATCAACACTTGCGCGCTGTTATAACACAAAAGATAAACAGTCGGAATTAAAGACTCGTACAATATAATACTTTTTGTAAGTACACTCAACAACATAAATGGGTAGATATCAGTTGAAAATGCAGTATAGCACACTCGATTTAAAAAAAAGTTGTATTCTTAATAACATGCTGTTATTTAGTAAGTATTTAATTTTAATGGTGTGCCCTGTAGTCTAAGAGACTTGTCGGTCTCCTCTCACATAAGAGAGGGGTTAGGCTTACAGCCAACAATGGTGGATTTGCTATTGAGATCTTTATAGAAAAGTCTCTGATCCATATAGGTTTTCGCATGATGTTGAAGCAAGTTACACTAAATAATTATTGATTTCTAATACGCACATAATTTCCAATAAATTACATGTACGTGCCGGGATTCGAATTCCACCTTATCGGAGCAGGAGATCAAGATTCTTCCCGCTTTTCTATCGTTCCCTTACAAACTGAAAAATAATACCTATGAAAAAGACTAATTTATATAACTAAAAATATGATGCAGACTGTACTTTTATTAAGGACGCTATATCTCGTCCAAGAATCGCTCGATCGAATAGCTGATAGTTCCAGTTCCCGCGCGATGTTTTATTCTTAACTAATTGTACATACAATGATACCCTATTATTAGGATTTTTTTACAAAATTTACTGCATTTGATGTAAATTGTTAGAAACTATTCAAAAACGAAGTTAAAATTAATAAAAAGAATAACAAATCATCAATAACTTTATATGGAGATATGTATGTATTATTTAAAATCATACATTTGATAATCAATACTATTTCCCCCTAATACGTCCCTGAAAATAAGTTAAAAAAATAATCTATCACAGAGATATCTACTACAATGAGGTCGAGCTTGCAACTTGAGTGCGATTGATAAGACAATCGTGTTCAAACCTAAATTATGTTTTATCCCAGAAATACGAAATACAGAAAGTGAATGATTCAGTACGCGTCGTACTTCGCATAAAGGGTCCCGTCCTGTAGACTTTAATATAATGGTTGCATCAATATGTATTAATTTGTAGATAAATATCATTTTAATATTACTAATACACAATAGAGGCTAAAAGCAATAGAAGTATTAATCATTCTTTAACTGTTAAAACTGTTTAAAGCATGAAGCTGATGGTCGAGATATATGGGTGACGAGGCGGTAAACATGGTTTAACATTATAACTTAACAATATAAGTAACACATATAAAATGGGAAGGTTTTTTAAATACGAAAACTTTAGCGCTGTAAATATTATTAGTTAAATATAGCCATTTCAAAGATATTCACACAGACGGACAGAACTCGTAGGCTCGGAAATTGGATCCCGTTCGCTTTTTCAGTACGGAATCCTAAAAGACAATGAAACAAAACGTTAAAAAACGAACTTGACACCTATACGTACCAAATAATGGTCTTGCTTCCAAATAGGCATAATTTATTTTAAAAAAGTATCACTGCCAACTGCCCGAAAACAGTTGAACTCAATCGAAGGCAGTGATAACCCTAAATTACTGGCCTGAACCCCGAATTAGCTGCACAAAAAGCAATAAACCAGCGTGAAATGGTAAAGCAGTATTAATTCGATTATCAGATCGAGGTGCGAAGCGAGTTTCGATGTTTATCTAGGTAAAAAGAGGCGCTATAAGAAATTATTTTACAACTGTATAATAATAAAAACACTCATTAGCGGTCATTAAGACACGCCTCTGCGATTTAGGGTTAGATATCGCGTAGGCGATGTTTATTTTACTCTATGATGGGGTGGTATTGTCTATTTATCGCCTTATAGTGGAACGTAATTCCAGTTTTAAGTGCTCGGCGGAAGCGGAAAGAATCGGTTTAATCTTGATCTTGTTGGAAAAAGTAACTAACAAACTTCTCTTTGAGGTAATTGCGAGTAAATTTTGTACAAATCGTATCTAAAAATCGATACGGATGATCGTTCTTAATGATGAAGTGATTCCAAGTTTTTCAAAAATTGTATGGCTATCATTATCTTCACTATCAATGTAAACTCTTTCCTGTCACAGATTTTAGATATGTGGAGGTTTAAAGCAACAGTCCACCTCGCTGACCTAGTAAGCATTTGGCTTAGACTATAAATAGGATTTACTGCGATTCACATTTTGGAGTTCCTGAATCCTCGACGCAAGCAGCTCTACCCTTTTATACTGACAAAGTCTAAAGAGCGGATACCGTTCTTTCCGCTCTCGAAAAATTCATCATCCACCCACATGTTTTCAGTCTACCCGTGAAGCACTACCGGCGCATATCGATAACCCCAAAATATGAATCTCGGTAAATAGCCCGTCAATACTAATTCAAATTCAGTAAACATCCACGAAAGTCTAAAACAGTAAGCAATTATCTGAGTTTTATACTAGTTGATAAAAATGGTAGAATATGTATGAAAGTGTTAATTAAAAATATTATATTCTGTTCAGCCGGGAATCGAACCTATAATTCTTATTACAAAAAACCCTTTATTTATCATCAGAATTACTACTATTAAGGATACCTAATTGGTACTAAGCAGGCACTTTTCTTATTACTTCCCTATTATTCATATCAAAAATCACGCTATTGTAAACAACAAAGAACGCCACTCGTGTCAGTTTCCAAAACCGCACTCGAAATGACTCTAATTATAAAATACAATACAATTAAAACCACAACAAAAATAAGTGTACTTTCATGTCTATGAATGAGAGCTGCAAGGGAGTATTAATTCGATACTACAAAGGTAGAGTTTTTGTTAATTTCAAGTGATCCTCTTATTAACTGCGCCAAGCAATTTCTTTTTTCTCTTTTTTATATCAAGCACCGTTAACAGTTGGGCAGAATAACACTTTTGAGGAGTCATTTTATAATTGGCGCATTATAATTAACTTCTGTCTGTTGCTGTGTTATAATATTAAAAGAGTAGCAAACGAGCATGCAGGCTAGCTGATGTTGAGCAGACACTGGCTGTAGTGCACGCATGCACACTCAAGCTCAAATAGGACCAAATCTTATCTGTGATTGTACGCGGACGCGTAGTAGCAACGCGTGTTGACAAGTTAGAAAATAACCTATTCAATCTAGTCTTCATAACCCCTTCAAACAGAAACACAGCAGTGCTACATTACGATAGAAATAGAGCCAGCCGGCTTTTGTCACACCGATGGTAATCTTAAAATACATAAGACCACCACTATCAAAGTTACGTAATAGTACTTAATTGTTTAAGTATTTTCAATATTCACACGATAACATGCTTGCAATTGAAGCTCCTTATCCTGACGATTAATAATAAATAAATAAACATTTTACA
>DWKW01002035.1:0-11592 GCA_018250115.1 Doberes anticus
CTGTCCCGTAAGTAGACACAATAGTAAAACAATGGGCATGAATCATATATGATTCATCGGACAGGGAACCTGTTAACTGTTTACTGAAGAAATAGTATCAATTCATTCTTTAGAACAGTGAAAGCAATAATTCGTTGAAACGAATCCTTCAACGAATTGATACTTCAGTATTTGACGACCCGTATGGCGCCGTGGGAATGTTCGGTCTGACGTTCGCAGGGTTCGATTCCCAGCAGGGCAGAAATTTGAATGATGAATTTAGATTTCTGTCTGGGTCTGGGTGTTTGTGTGCTTGTTTCTGTGTGTGTCCATGGCACCCACGACACAGGATAAATACTACCCTGGGGCTATGAGTGTGAATCGTTATTTATTTATTTATTGAAAAATGGGGAACAGAAATATATACGAGTACATTTTCATTCGCCACGCTTCTGTCCTATAAAAGTATCGAGACAAGATATGTCATTGTAAATTCTCTATTCGTCCCATCGTCGGGGACGGACCTGTTGATTCAACCTCCCTACCCCACGCTCCTCGTCATCGATCGAATTCTATTTACTCGCAGAGGCTTATGGAACTTATCCAAAGACAATCAAGGGGACAAATACACCCTCTCGCAGTAAATTACAAAGGACGATTGCCGAAAGATTAAGTGAATTCTGTTTGCGCATCGTGACGATTCGTCCTAACTTAGGGATTACTCATTTCACCATCATGATCATCATCAACCCATTATTGTCCCACAGCTGGGCACGGGGTTCTCAAAGATGACAGTTTAGGCCATAGTCCACCGTGCTAGCAAGGTGCGGACTTCTTTGAGAACATTGTGGAGAACTCTCGAGCGTACAGGTTTCCTCACGATATTGTCACCGTTAGAGCGAGTGATAATAAATTCATTATAAGCTCATAATTTAGAAAATTTAGCATAGTAATTCAGTTCTGTCCAAGCTGAGGTTTGATGTGGATGTCCTTGGGCTGCAGTGACCACTTAACATGTCCGTGATTGATTGATTGATTTACAAAGATAATTTCAATAGATCGGTAAACCGGAACTAATAACCGAGCTTGCTTCTAGCACAAATGACGCTCACTCTTAGATTACTCTTCTATTCTATTAGATTCTCTTCTTAGATTCTATTAGATTCTCTATTAGATTACTCTTCTAATATTAGATGTATTGAGAGGTTTATATTATTACGTGCTTAGATACTGTTATTAATTGATCTATTCTTAGACCATTTTCATAGAAAATGCTGATATGAAAATGATATCGAGTGTAAAATCAATTTTTATTGATAATGACGGAGCGCCTGTCGGGAGTAATTGAATGATTCGATTGAGTCAGCTCTTTCAACGCGGAATCTCATTTCTTATAGGAGATATTTGATCCATCCCAGAGTTTATTGGGTGTTTATATGATGGGAACAGATAAAATCAGGCGGCGGTTGCGAAGACATAAAACGTCTTTATACGAAACGCCGAATCTGAAGGCATTCTGCACACGTAATGATTTTGTGTTGTCAAAGTCTTACCAACCATGGAGAAATACTTATCGTCATAAGTTTATAAGAATTGTGGTAATAACGCAAGTCCTGTGTTAATTGCGTTCGTGTATAAAAATCTACAAAACTTTTCAATAAATGAGGATAAAACAAAAAAAATACACGATTTAAATGTACCGATGTAACGTTATCTTAAAAAATTCCATGTAAAATTTCAGTACGACAGATAGCTTATTGGATCTATTTTTATTTGATATCAAATTGGGTTTAAATGTTATAAAATACCAAAACAAACATTGTTTGATAACTAATACGTACCTACCTCCTCAATTTAGGTAAACGCTCATCAATGTGCCTTTGTAAACAAACCTCTGTAAGACAAGCGATCACATGTCGGATACAATAGGTACCTTCGTCTTCAATTTAAATAATGACTATACGTATTGTGTCTAAGGAACGTCTCACTCAAAAGGACTTGGGCAACTAAATTGTACGTTGTTTTGAAGCTTTCTTGGGCACCTATTCCACCGACAACGATTAGCGACGGAGATACGAGAACACACCTTATGTTAAGTAGTCACTGATACTCGAAGTTTATCTGGGGTTTTGATGCGGACTTGCTACAACTTGGAACTTGCCCAAGTTGGAATTCCTTGCTGATTTACGGAAGAAATACGGGCAATGGCAGTGCCGCCGCAAGCTTTTATTGAACATAGGGCTCTTCTATTATCGCAGTTATAAATACGCAGCAGGAAGAACACGTGCCTCAAACGAGGTTGTGTTTAAATGGAACAATGCAAATACTCCTATTTAAGCAACATTGTTAGAATATACGAATACGGTTTTTGGATAATATACTCGTAATATCTTGTTACTTCAAGGGAACAGTTCTTGCACATTTGTATTGGATTGGATTGAACTGGATTACTTTTCAAGTTTTGTTTTATTTTACGACTTCATCCAAAAAATATGATCACTAGGTTTTTTAACTAGAAAGTTACCGAGCGACGCATGGTGGCTTAGGTACTTTCTTACGATAATAGGTGAGTTAAATATTATCTTATATTAACTGTAAAACTGCGCTCTAAACAAGAATAAATTAATTCACGTTACAAATTAATTAGGCTACAAGAAATCCGTTTCATCGGACTGTTTGTACTTATTCATATTATAAATGTATAAGTTTATAAAGATGTTTGTAGTAGAAACTCATTTACGCGTAAATCTTAGAACGGATTTAATTAAATTTCTTGTACAAATAGAAAATATCCTGTATTAACATAGAATGAAATAATTAATGTAATTTAATAATTAATTAATTTTTAGATTAACAGAATAGTAAACAAACATGAGGCCTGCACCTGGTGTTAATCTGTCTGAAGTTGTATGTAGATGCGTTTCTACTCTTGAGGATTTAGTCGGGATGCCTTCTATCCAGTACCTTCTGCCTAATTACACCCTTCAAAGAGAAACACAGCAGTATTTGCACTGCTGCTTTGCGGCAGAAATAGGGGCGTAGATGGTGCCGCCGCGGGCAAGCCTTTGTCATTAGACTCTACCATCGAATACTGGGACAAATTAACTTAATTTACAGTTTTACGCGATCGACGTCGCATGTAAAAACTGTACTTGAATAACTTTGGTATTAGGTGGTAAAATAATTTTCAGTTAAGAATACTTCTCGGGGGAGCGTTCAGAAATCGCGCAATAAGTATTTTAGATGACACTAAAGATATCGGAGTGAGACTCGTAAAAGCAGCGGTTCGGTTGCTGCCTTGAAGGGTTTACGATCGTCACATAATTTGCAGTACTTGTGAATGCATCTTTTTTTTTAATTCAAACAGAATAGCAAACGAGCATGCAGGCCACCTGACGTTAAGTGGTATCTGCAGCCCATGGACATCCACATTTGAAGTTGTATATGGACGTGTTTCTATTCTTGAGGACTAACATGGAATGCCTCCTCTCCGGTATCTTCTGCCTAACCACACCTTCAAATCGAAATACAGCAGTTCTCACACCGCTGCTTTACGGCAGAAATAGGTGCGGCGGTGGTGTCGCCGCAGGCGTGCCTCCGACGTAAGTCTCTACCAATCTTCTGAGAACATATATCAGAGACTCGGTTGAACATTATTTTATCATCATGTAAGACACAACGTGATCTGGGTTAAGTTAAGAAGCGTCAGACGCGGATTTGGGTTGGAAAAATTTAATGCGTAAATCTTTGCGTAAAGCCTTCGTCCCATTTGTTATCGATAGATTAGCGCCGTTAAACCTTGTTGGGGCTGCTTAAGATATGTTTGTGATCATTCAACAAGTGGGTTTGCAATTACACAATCACGCTCTAGGCCTCCGAAAGTTGATGACAGATCCCCAGCCCAGCAGTGGGACAAAATAGCCCGATGAGAACGCCCGTCGGAAAGATAAATTTAACCCACTGCTGGGCCCGTGCCCAGCACGGATCTCTGAAAGATCCGTATCTTTCAGAGATGACGGGGTTTAATAACGAATCTAGAATTAGTCAAACATGGAATAGAGAGTAAACATAAAAGAATTATACTACGTGAATCATCATTTCATGCAGAGTTAAATTTAGTTAGCTTAGTTGTAAAGCAATAGGTACTGCCATGTTGTACTGATGGATCGATGATTAGGTTATGTGAGACGATAAAACTGGAGACGCTACTCGTGAAGTGCATTATCTGCGAATACATCTCAGACATATATACGGTGACGTGATTAGATCACAAAGCAGATGTGTAGCTATTTCTACCATCCGTCAAGAGGTTGTGAGAAATAGAGATAAGCAAGTGCAAGATAAAAAAAAGCATTTTTTTATAAATGTCAAGTAGCTGTAAGCGTAGTTAGTAGTAGTGGAGCTTTAAATCTAATATGTAATAGAAAAATGTAATATCGTAATAAGTCTTTTGAAGATGGCAGGGTTTTAGGTCGAAGGCTCGCCTGCGGCGTCACACTGCTGCACCTATTACGTCCGTAAAGCAGCGGTGTGAGCATTGCTGTGTTTTGGTTTGAAAGGTGTGGTTAGGTAGAAGACACTGGACAGGAGGCATTCCAACATGATTAGCGGATTTTGCAGTTTATCGATGAAAAAACGGTAGATCGAACGCGTTTCTTTCGAACGCTGCCATTACGTTAGGAGATATGTGAACTTATCAATAGATGGCACTGCCCATGAACGCTGTATGCAATGAATAGAAAGAAGATTTTTTACTCTAAATCTACGCAGATGAAGTTACGGGCATCGTCCAGTGTAAAATAAACTTCTATATTACAAAACATTATTTTCTTAATTGAAAATAATTTCTTTTATTCGCATCGAAAATTTAATTGATTATTTAAAATTTGTAACTTGTGCTTTTAATTTTGAAATTTATAATAAAGAGCAACCTATCGTTATAGAATGGAGAAGCTACAGACAAAACTAAGTGTCTTTCTGTCGTTCTCCATTATAACATATTTATGTATCTAAATTAACACTCGATAAAATTTTTTCTACTTGCATCACTTTTTTTTATCTTTAACTCATAAGTCGATTAAATTGAGGGGGAGTGTCCGTCGACGAGGTTTTCGAGCGGATTCCGGCCTTAATCCCGCAATTACGGGGTCCGATGACGAACAATTATACAGGATAAACTACGATGTTCCCTCAGTTGTATTATTGTGGTTTTCCTTTTGGGTTTGTTCTGAGAAACTGTCTTTCCTTATAACGTAATTTGTACCGCCTTTATAGGACAGGTTACAAGCTTTTTTGACTTGAATGTGTTGCGTCCATATCAAATATATGCAACATTTGCAAAATGCTTTCACGTTTTAAATCAATTGAAAAGTATATTTTTGATTCTTGATTTCTTTATAAAAATGTGTTATTTTTCATATTCGGTTATTAGTTATCGTTCTTAATTAGACTGAATACTAACGAAATGATATACTACTACTACTACTATAGCAGTCGATGGCGACTTGGGAACATGGCGCTCCAAAATTATACGAATCGATGAACCTGTTTCAGTGTATTTCCTTTTTTTAAAATACATTGACGGAATAACAAACGAGCATGCAGGCCACCTGATGTTAAGTGGTCATTGCAGAAGTCTTATCTGAAGTTGTATGTGGATGCGTCGCTACATCTGTGGACTTAGTTGGAATGCCGTATGTCCGGTGTCTTCTGCCTAACTACACCTTACAAACCGAAACACAGCAGCACTCACAATGCAGGCAGTGGTAAAAATTGCACAATGCAGGCAGAATAGGCAGTGGTGGTGCCGCCGCGAGCCTTCGACATAAGACTCTACCACCATCGTTTATTACTAAGCACACCCTTCAAATCGAAACACAACAGTGCTCACACGACTGTTTTACTATAAAAAGGGTGCAGCAGCGGTGCCGTAGCAGACGAACCTTCGATATTAGACCATCATCAGTATTTTCAGATAATTGATGTTTTGCAGTTATCACTAATGGTATCCTTATGGGAAACATTAGGCCTTAAAGCTCAGTTTTTCGGTTTAAGGGTAAGCTATCAGATGCGGCTCTAGTTAATTACATGTCAGTAGCCAGTTTATTTAAGCCTTGAACCATTAGCTTTGTGTGCAGTGTGTTTCAGTGCCGTGTTGCGTTAACCGCTGGCTGCGGTTACAACGTAGAGAGGATAAATCATGTAAAGAGAATAATGGTTTCACTCACACAAAATTTAAAGCCGTTCTGTTTTAAATCAATGTGACAGGTTTATAAAAACTTTATAATAACGATTTTCAACATTATCAATCGGCGTGGTTTTATTCATGCATTAAATGCTTCGTCAAATTCCAAAACGTTTGCGTCAGTCTGCGTTAAATGAGTTATATTATGTTTCATCTCTGAGAGGTGATCCGTGCCCAGCGGTGGGATAATACATTGTTATGTTGATGATACTACGATTTTACGTATAACTAGAAAAATAAATTTCGTCATATTAAATGCATCATACTTAATATTCCCCCACACAAAACTTAAAAACAGCGTAGATTGTAAAATTAAGTATGTAAGAGTGATCTCTTAAATAAACCTCTTACGGCATAAGTAATATTTACCGTACAACCTGCCAACTTGATATCTCAAAAGTCACTATCGAGAAGAATTGTAATTATCGCCGAATCAACATTAAAGATATTTTAGTATATTAAGAATGTTCTTAAGAATTTTCTTTACTTACCTACTTATGCTTAAAGAGCATCAAATGACATTTGATATCAAACGCGAAACTCTTAAGTAGTAGAGCTTTGATGTGGATGTGCATGGGTTGCAGTGACCACTTAACATTAGATGGCCTGCATGCTCGTTTCATCTTCTGTTATTATAAAAAAAATATACATATATAAATAGAGCTAGTATTTTACCTATTTGTCATGAACATAGATAAAAAATAGTAAGTACTTTACTCACTACTTACGAGTAGATCTCCACATCGCGAGACGAGTTGTAAAAAGTTTAAGATGCCGCATAAAATGGAAGAGGAAACTCACGCTTATAGCACGAAGCGCTCAATAAAAAATGTTTTAACTGATGTTCTTTAAATATAAAGAGGAAATAACAATTATTATAAAGAGGAAATAATATTTTCTATACTTCTACAATATTTACTATTCAAAGGGGTAAAATACTCGTATCTCTGAATTTGTATAGTCTGTGAATTTGTATGCAGGTGTAATCTGCGAAACGATAGCTACATTATCCTCCAATGGTATAATTTATAATTATACCGTGTGTTTTGGCCTTACTGTCACGATTTTCGTCTAACAAGTCGGAAAAAATACAGTTTTAAACACAGTTATTTTCCTGCGCTCTCTAGAAGGTATCTCTAGTACGTATATACACGTAAGTGAACGTGAAAACATGAAAGCCTTTAATTGCTACAAAATAGTTTTATATTTTAGCAGATACAATTGCTGTTGGGTTTAAAATACGTTTTGACTTAGTAATGTTTAGTGCAATTCCAACTTAGGGCTGAGGAGTAGCAACATATCCATTTACTACTTCAGATAGGTCTTCGGTCTTGTTTGAGGGTGGATGTGGTGTCTATGGCTGTGTTGACCACTTAACATCAGGACGCCTGCATATGCGTCTGCTATTCCGTTAATGTAAAAAAAGGTAAGATGTTTATCTTAGATTGGTTTATACATTTATTTATTTATTCAAAAGGTTTACCAATAGTTTTAACATGTTTTTAGGTTTACTTAACTCTATCTAAATAAATTTTTATACTACATGAAAAACCAATGACTATTTGAATGTATGGACCAATGAATGAATTTTATTATTATAACATTTTATTGTAAAAGCTAAAGCTAGGTTTTACAATGAGCCGACTTAATTTTTTTTTGACATTCTCTGCCATATCCAAGGGACAAAGAAATAAACAGCCAGAATTTCTAAATGTTTTTTGAGAAATTCTGGCTTTTGGGTTGAAAGGTTTAATCAGTTTGTAAAAATTTAAACCTAGCAAACGGACCACTGGTGATCGTTCTATAACAGTTTGTAAAACTGTATGTTACATTAAATTAGATACATTAAAAAAATCGTTACCGTTATATAATTTGATGGTGGTAGCAGTCAATATGTGGTCATATGTGTGGTGTTCGCTTTATGATTTTGCTGTCGTTTACACAATGCAAGGGTGGCCATAAAGCGCGGCGGTTTCCGGTCGCCACGTCGCCATGGCAACGTTGGCTCAACACAAACTGAAGATATTACATTTGATGACCAAGTGTACGCTGAGCTGTCTGCTAATGTTTGCCTTGTAATGAATTAAAGGCAAAGTGATTTTGTAGATTGTACTTATTGTATTATGTGGCGAATCGAAATCTCTGTGTAGATCGCTTTTAATAAAAACATTGTAACAGAACTAAAAGTGCACATGTTCATATCGTTGGAAATTAAAAATAACAGTTACTTTTTACGTTTTACAAAGCTGAAATATTTATTAACACAATAGAAAAAAAGACAAAGAATTACATGAACACCGAGATTCTTAAACAGTAAATAAAACAAAACAGATGTATGAAACATCCGAGCCGCCACTCGACCCATGTTTTATTCGTGTCTGGATAGTAGGCGCTTGCAGAAATCCATATTTGTAAAGGTGTTATTCCTTATCCCCAACACGTATACGTTCGAATATCCTTCATTGAACATTCTATTTCTACATACATTGGAGTTTTTACACGCGATTTCCCATACCACGAAGGGGTAAACTATGAAAGATGGATGATTTGTTCAGGGCTTATTGGGTATTTTTTGTGGATTTGTTTGAATTCATGCAGTGATCGTGAATAATCTCATTTTTATAGCCTCAGCAGTTCAAATTCGATTTGTTTATCGTAAAATAAATAGCTTGTCGTGTCGCAGATTCCAGAAATGTATTTTTTGTCTGCTTTATAATTGCATTTAGTACACCATAGTACTAGAAATTAACTTGTATGATATACGTCTTTCGACGTTATTTCGACATGTTTTATCGACAAGTAACGAGAATCGACAAGCATCGCTTAGTAACGACTCTGTTACGTTCTCCAATAATTCCTCAGATTGAAATGCCTTAAATAAGAAAGGTGTACAAAGGTGAAAGATTTCAAATTCATTGAAATTTTTAAGAAGTCTTATTTAAGGAAAATCGTTATCATATTTTTAATTTTACCTGCTTTACCTGCCTTTGCTGTGAGATGTACATAACCACACTGTGGGATGATATGTCGAAGACTCATCTGCAGCGGCACCACCACTGCCTCTATTTATTTACTCCATTTCTGCCGTATAACAGCAGTCTGAGTACTGCTGCTTTTCGATTTGACGGATGGGGTCAAGAAGAGTACAGGGGACATGACTCATTGCAACTTAGTGCACAAGAATAGCAACGCGTCCACTCTGAATGTCCATGGGCTGCAGTGAACACTGAAAATCAGATGGTCTACATGCACGTCTGCTGTTCCCACAATAAAAAATTCTCCAAAAGTTACCACTTAACATCAGGTATCCTGCGTGTTCGTTTGCTATGTCTTTAATTTAAAAAAAAAACTGTCAATATTGCTTTAAAAAACAACCCAATTTAAATTTATTTATGAAGTACCTTATAATTGGTCTACAGCTGCAAGTCGTGGTTAATGGAGACGTGCCCGCGGGATGACAAGATTGCTTCGCGGAAAATACAATTTCAAATAAATTACGACGAGCTAATATACAGAGCTAATCTTCTATAAAGCGTTTATCGCATAATGAAGTCATTCTTTTTACTTATACTATATTTGTGATGGTAACGTTGTCTACAATTATAAGTAAGTATGTCTTATTCTATAACTGTCATTTTTTCACTATTAAGGACTCCAAGTACCTCAATACATGTGGTAATGCTACTAAGAAAATAATATTTTAAGTAAAAGTTACTCATTAGTTTTAATAATATAATATGAAAGAAAAGTTCGTCTTTGAATGTTTAAAAAATATCAAATATACAGTTGAGGCCATCGATACGAGACACAATATGAGCTGCATCAACAATTTAATAGTGATAATTTATAAAAATCGTTTCTACATTATATTTATGAGGTCACTTACATATTTTTCTCGTTTTACTTCGTGAGGGTTTGTAATTGACCGATGGAAACATAATTACTTTCAATACATGACCCATATTTTTTTCATTGTTTACGGAAATGACGACCTGTATGGCGCCGTGGTTCGTTCGCCCCGCGAGCTCGATTGGTAACTGAGGGGCAGAAATTTTAATGATGAATTTCCATTTCTCTACCTGTTTGTGTGCTTGCTTCTATATACGAGTATGTCCATGGCACCCACGACACAGGGGGTGAAACCGAGAACCTATGAAACTATGAAATGAAATGACTAAGAAAATTTATGAAAATTAAATTATAGTGATAGATTTATTTTCACACTAGGTAAGAAGAGTATTATTTAGTGCTACACAGAGTCATCGATTTAAGTTTCCCGCTTGAAGCGCTATAAAATTAATATGAAACTCAACAGGTTGGAGGACAAGCTTAAACTAAAAGATCCCGCGTATTATAATTACTGTATTATTTTATACGAAGTTCGAAAGGAAGAATAGTTATTATTGTTTAGTGGGAAAACATTTCGGTTGGAAAATAGGTTTATAGTTCTGTGGAAAATTCTAACGTTATCCTCTGGAGTAGCAACGCATCCACATTCATGTTCAGACAGGACTTCCGTCCTACTTGAGGTTTGATGTGGATGTCCATGGGCTGCAGTGACCACTCACATGTATGCTCGTTTGCTATTTCGTTTGAATAAAAAAAAAATTGTTTTTTTTTATTAAAAAGAAATTGTTTAAATTAACACAGAGTTAGTTCGGTTTAAAAATTAATTTTAATTTCAGGATTACGTCTTATCTTACTAGACATTAAATTGAAATATGAAACATTAGACGACGCTGTGGAAACGCCAGTAAAATTTCCGTAGTAGTAATTTTTCGAAACTTTCTCATTTCTGAACGTTTCAAGATTGATTTTATGGAACACTTGCAAACTTCTCCTAACTACTTTAGTGACTGATTGAATTTTTCAGAAGGAAAATTCTTATAATTTTTTACAATATTTTAAATCTGAAACCTAACTTGTCATGCAAGTTAAATTAGATTCTCGTACGTAAGGTGACTTAGACCATTTAAATGCATATTTTTTACGGGTTCCACTAAACGATTATTCTATTGAACATGGAAAATGTTATTTTGTTAAATACCAGCACCACTGATAATACTAATTATAAATATAACTAAGGATATATAAACTTAATAGTTATAATATAATAAGTTGATTAGGTCAATGTGATTATAATAACATCGATAAATGTCATAAATACTATAAATAAATAATAATACACTTACATGTATATTTTATGCTGATATCGAGATTATTTGGTAAATAAATGTTGATATTGACTCTTATTACATGTCGATTAAGACCTAAGATGTATAAAAGGAAGGCAGAATCATAATTAACTTCACTTCTTGTTTACCATTACGAGTGATAAGTCGTTACTCTGCCCGAATCTACTGTGAAAG